>BOPP01000077.1:113598-152430 GCA_017312745.1 Gryllus bimaculatus | reverse complement strand
TATAATTATTAATTATTATTATTTTATTCATTTTTCTGGCTAATGAGGCCTTTCGGCTCGTGGCAGAGTTTTACAAGCACATCTACAGAGATATTATGTTAATATATATAATATGAAAGTAAAACTAAGTAAAAACTACTAAAGTAAACACTAAGAGAATGTCTATGACCTAACATACACAGTTATTGGCAATCACACGCAAATTCTCTAGGCGTTTCGGAAGAAACGCACGCTGGGGGAAAATCCGCCAGTACTGGAGCAGGTAAATTGGTTCATGTCTTGGCAATTTTGATGGATCTGGACTGACAATGTGGGACAGTCTGACACATGGAAACATGTGGACACCAGAAAGACGACACAATGAAATTTACGCACGTGTTTGTATTGATTTATTTTTCTAATATATGAAACATATTTATAATTTGTCGTTACTGAGTTCAGTCAATCAACAATTTTTCTGTCGACAATCGCCGATTCCGTTGCACGACTAGAAACTTATTCTTGCGAAGTAATGTCAAGTATGTAAAAAGAAAACTGAATGAAAGCGTAATTACGTGCATTTCCCAACTCTGGATATACTGCATAAAACAATCACAATAGCTGACTTAGGTTACATGTAAATCAACGCTCTAATGATTTCTTCATCGCTATTCATAACTAGAAACAGGAAGTAACAACGAAAAGCACAGCTATAGTTTCAGGCAAATCACACACTATCACATGTATAAAAATTTCGTTAAGGTGGACCAAAAGGTCAATAATTTCGTGCGTTTTGCGATTAAAATGTGTTTCTCGAGGATATTAATATAATATGTAATTCTTGGAAACAGGTATTCGAAAGAGGGCTCATTAGCTGCCAGGCGTCAAAACAGTGAAATCCTTTTGCGAATTCTATTGAAATAATCCCTAAGAAATAGTGGCCCTGGTCAGAAGACAAACTTCAAAACAATATTTCATTATCTAGTCAAATCTCAAGGGAATCACTGGAGATGATTTTTTGTAGAGCTAAGCCGAACTTTCGAGACTGGCTGGACGGAATATTTTTAGGTGGAATTTGAAAACAATGAAGTGCGGTTAATTTGTTTTTCAGTTTTGGCCAAGTACAATGCATTATAAATTTTATAAGATGTTGGAAATACATTTTCTATTTTCATTCAAGGTTCTCGAATAACTTTGTGCGCCATACTCTGTACTTTGTAAAGTTCTGCTTGAAAAGTGAGAAAATCTTGTCCATAAACATGAGTTTATGGTTGGTTAAACAAAACAGAATTATTACTGACGTGAATTTTTTATTGTGTACTTCAATTACACCGAGAACAAAAAGTTGGCAATGTTGTTATCGATGCTGTTCATGCATGACAAATAATCTCATCCTACTGGGCGATTGCACAAGATAATTTAGAATCACATGAGTGCACTGATGCATACATAACTGTCTGTAATTTATGCGGGAAATCCATAGTTAAGAAACTTACAAATGAACAATCCTTTACTGTTTATCCGGAGAAGGCTTGAATGTCAACAGCTAACGCTATATTGTCATTATGCATTAGACCGAGCGTGACTTCATAATTTATTCCCCGCAGAACATCGTTTCTTGGGAACTATTGTTCCAAAAAATATTCACGGAGGCTTTTAAATTTTAATTCATTTCTACATTGATTGTTGTCAATACTTTCGTAGATGTTAAACATGATAACCGATTTGTATCAAGATGATACATTATTTACACCTATAAATTTAAAAGGCAAAGCGTATGACAAAAGTAGAGAAATTCTGTAAGGAAGTGAAGATATTGTAAACATTTGTTACATTGTAATCGTAACATTTTTATCACAACTTCAAAGATTTGCCACGATTCGTATTCAGCACCACGTAAAATCGTCATAACTTTCGTTGCGCTTTTCCAATTATGTTCCATTAGATATTATTTTACCTTCTATACTACAATAAAAGTACAGAAAGTACAACTAGTGGTGCTACAAAATGCACAGAGTTTCTGATAGTAAAGTTTTCTAATTTCCTTGGTGTGGACTGACGTATGTCACTTTAAGAATATGCAAGAAGAGTAATAATCTCGTCTATAAATGCCATTTTTCATTGAAACATCTGTGCCGTTTTTAAGAAAATGGCGTTAAGCGTTCTGACAATGAGAACGTGTATTTCCGTTGAAATCTTCATAATCGATTTTTCGCAGCGTACATAAGTTTCTCTGTATATTACGTATATTACTCCGTACTTACTACGGGAACGTAAAAAGAGAATTCGAAAAGATTAGATATATTTGAAATTGGCGTACCTACTTTAAAAAAATAATGAACATAATCTAATATCTCTTTACTTCGAGTAATTATCTTTATATTTCGAGAACCAGGAACCATGTTTTTACCACATAGTAGCGTGACGGCAGTAGGGCAAACCGGGCTGGTGCAAACGATGCATCACGTAAGGACTCCAAGAAAGGACGCCAGAAGACCTGGTTGAATAAAGAATAAAACTAATCGTGCCTAGTGTTTATTTTTTTATTGCATCAACACAAACTTATTTTAAATCTTAAGGATTCAGTAAAGTCAACCGAGAAATAGTGTAGTCTCGACCGGGCGCGGGTGTAACATGCTTTTTTTGATACATTTTTGTTCTTCTACGTATTTTAACGGAATCTTTCGGAGCTGACCACGGAGAGTATACCAACAGCAGAGCGCCACCATCGAATGGTCTTGGAATCATCTCTGTCAAGTAATGCTATAGTACTTCTGCAATAATGTATAACAAACTGTATAACAGTTCTAAGACTTCCGTATTTTTTGATTCACCTGATCTCACTCCATATGTAGTGGTTTATTCTCTCATTTTCCAAGGTTGTTTAAAGAGCTGCTAAAAAATTGTGAATGAGGTACTTAGCAACTCCTAGGGGGTAGCTGAGTTGGGCAGCGGCGGGGGGCAGCGCAGGGCGCGATCCCACTTGACGGCGCAGGAGTGTACCGGGGGGGCGGCTGGCGTCGCCTCGCGTCGCGGCCGCCGCCGGCCACACGTGCACCCACGTGCGCGCGTCTGTCCGTGATCTTCCGGCGCCGCCCCGCCGCGCCTGCGGCTGGCTCCTCTCTGCGGCCGCCCCGCGGGCTGCGCGCGCCTGCGCTGCGGTGAGGGCGCGCCGGATATAGCACCGGAGGGCGCGCGCGTAAGTTGAGGACGGCGGCGGGACGGCGCTGGGAATGCTAGCGACGCAACGCCAGACGAGTCGGGTGGATAGTGTGAAAGGCGGGGCGTGTCTGTGGCGGAAGGCGGCATGGCGTAGGCGGTGCGTGGGGGGTGGCGTTGGCGGGGCGTCGCGGGCATGGAGCGTGCGTGGGGTGGCGGCGGCGGCGTGGCGGGCGTCGGGCATGGCGAGGCGGGCGTGGGGGTGGCCGGGCGGGCGGGGGTGCGGGCGTGGCGGGTGGTGTGGGTCGTAGCGGGTAGGTGGCGGGCGGGCGTGGCGGGAGTGGAGAGGTGTTGGGGCGTGGCGGGGCTGGCGGAGAATGGCGGGGGGGTGGGCGGGCGAGGTGGGGCGGGTGTCCGTATAGGCGGGGCGTGCTGGGGCTTGCGGGGGTGGGGAGGGCGTGGCGGTGTGTGGGCGAGGCGGGGCGGGATGGGACGTGTGGCGGGTGTCGTGGCGTTGCGGCGGCGGCGGGGGCGGCGGCGTCCGGCAGAGTGGAGAGATGGTGAGGCGGCGGGTGGACGGAAAGCAACTTTATTAATGACAGAACAGGTAAAGCAAATGGAAAAATGGTGCACTTGTGGAGCCGCGTCTATAAGTGGATATTCAATAAGATGTATTTCTTATAAGGTGAGTTAGTTTAGTTTAAGTTTCACATATCAATACGGCAATTGACTAGCTCGGATCGACGTCGAGACCCGTGGTTTTTAACGCAGGTCACTCGCTAAGTACAGCCAATTTTCATCGCGACCTCTTGGCCTACTATTACTAAAGTATTTCTACTCTATTAGCATCTCACCTATGTTCCATTTTTCACGATGCTCCAACGTTTGCTGTTCGGTACTAATGGAAAATGCAGTTACATTTGGGAAATTATGTCTGATCCACGAGTGCTGCGCGGACGAGTCATTCCCACAATTAACAGATACCACCTATTATTATTCCAGCAGTCTCCAGCGTGTCCGTTCATACAATTGTTGCTGTATATTTTTTTCCAAAAAGAATACCCACTCTGCGCCAGCGTCAACACCATTCAGAAAACACGACCCCCTCTCACAACCAATGTCTCCCGTGTCAAACCAAAGAGTGGACAGAGTAGATTTAGAAACTTTGGGTTCCGGCAACTGTTTCTTGAAGTTGCTCTCTTACTGCTACACGTTCATAGCGCTATTCCTCTTCGGGTGGGTTTATTGTGAAGCGCAGGTACCTCCGTTCGAGTTGTCGTCCTCGTTCCACGTTGCGTTCCCGTGCTGGGTATTGTGGAGCGGCCTTAGGTCTTTGGATAAAATAAATAGGCTGCGGCAGCGCTTCTCTGTACGCGACGGCCAGTGTCACGGAGAACTCGCGACCCTTGGCATTTGAAATCCGATCAGCGCCATACCGGTGTCTAGCGAGTTCTCAGAGGACTGCGTTTGATGCCTAGGAGCGACTCTGTTTGAAGGGTAGCGGTCTGGTGAGTGAGAAGTTGATGTGAGTTGAAAGGTGAGGTGAATTGGGATGAATGAATGGTTATTTATTAAATTAATCAAATATGAATTATGCATGAATGCACAGGAAAAATGTGACCTATCAAAAAGTACACTCTCCAGTAATTAGTTAAGACTCAACTTACTGTACAGTTAGCCATTCCAAATGCAGTAATTTAACTTCATAGAATTAGATTAAAATTAACTCTTATTAATAGACAAAGCTTACTCTAGCTGCTTAACGCGCAAAGAGAGCAAGCGTATGTATCGAAGCAATAAAAAAATAAATTCCATCTCTACAGGTTTTCTGTGAAGGGAACAAAGGAAAAAAAGTCTGAGGCGAGTTTGGAGCTATGCGTAAGTGCTGCGAGCGCGCTGAACGTTCGGGCAGCGATTGAGGCGAGGGTAATCGGCGACCCGCGAATCCAAAGCGGTGCGCGGAATACATTCGATATGTACGAAGTACAAGAAAGGCGTACGCAAGTGGTGAGTAATCGCCGCATTTGTGTCGGTAGTACTTCGGAAGGAAGAAGGAGCTGGTTGGGACGTGTGGTACGCTCGATGTTCGCACACACGTCTGACGTGATGGTGCCAGCGGAGGCCACGGCGAGAGGACGCCAAGTCCCACTTTTGGTCAGGCGACGCGTCGGACTTAGACGCCGTCTGCAACTTCCGCGTGACCATTGCTCGCGCATGATTAATATTTTACAGTGGAAGAGGAGGGATTGAGTTGGTGTATTTATTTCGTATGGAAACATATTCATTAAAAGAAACAGTGTATGTTTCTCGAAAGTGCTGTGTCCTGGAAGATCATTTGGCTTTATCTCACAGACGCTCCTGCCCACCTGGAATGAGTATATCTCTACTTTAAAACATAATTTCATAAATTCAATCGTTTTACATCGCTCATGGAAAGGACAAATTAATGAACAACAACATAAACATTGAGAGGTAATTTCAAATCCATACATGAACGTAAGTTAATTACATTTTTTTAAAAGAAAAAAAACGAGAGTAAACACAGAATAAACGAAAATTTAAAAAATTAATTCTTGATATGTATGCAACTATAAAAAATAAATGTGAGTAGTGAGGAATTTAGTGGTTACAGGCGCGCAAAAGTGTAATTGCTTAGCTACATCCTAGGAGTTGACGGTGTTCCACCCCACTGATCGTGAGATCCAGCGCGACGTTTACGTCGTTTGTGGGTTTCCCCTCTCTAGATATCTCTTCCGGCAGAGCTCTGCTTCTGCTGGCACAAACTGTGAGCACCCGTAGACTCTTGAAACGTGAGTGAACTGAAGTAAGTGATGAGTGTAAGTGAAGTGTAGTGAAGAGAGGGAGAGATAGAGAGATACGATGAAGAGACAGACAGAGACAAAGAGGCATTCGCCTGGAATTGAAGAAGGAAACATGGGAACCTACCAGTCCAGAGCAGCGTGCTAGAATTCTTCTCCAGACTGCGGCTGCATTCGACCCAACGATTTTTTAAAATATACCACCGTCGATTTCGATTATGAAACACTTCCGCGCGGAAGTGAACCCTAGCCCTTCCGGTCGGATCACTGCAGAGCAAACGAATGACATCGATGTTTTCAAAACATCGATGTTTCGATAAAAATATCAATGTTATAAACATCGATGTATTGGAAGCCAATGTTTTTCAAACATTGATATTCTGTCCGTGAATGAAAAAAGGCTCATAATCACAATATTAAAAAATTAAAATAGTAGCTGATAGTACCACTGTGTTTGTGCTTGAACCAAACGAACGCGGTTGAATTACCTTCCAGCTGACTACTTCTCCATTATCCGGAGGTGATACTAATACCCTGGTATGTCCTTCATTTTTTCACGTTGGTTGTCGCCACGATATTCGCACTTGCCAAGACGTTTTAACTTTGTTTCCAAATTCTTTTAATTATAAATTAATGTGCACGGCAACTGTTAAATCATATTTTATTGCGCACAAATTTAAAGAGTAGAGGATACTAAGTAACTTTAGAACATCGATAGTTTTTGCACGATTCGTTTTTTTAACACGGATGTTTTTATTTTGAACATCGATGTTCGTCGTCGATGTCGCATCCGTGGTAGGAGCAAGGCGGCGGCGCGGCGCCAGGAGCGCGTGGGCTGTGCGCACACGCGTGCGACTGTCGCCGCCACACTTCGCTCCCCTCCGCCTCCTCGCTTCGGTTTGTCTCCAGTGCAAATAAAAGAGGAGCGCCTTGCGGACGACTCGCTGTGGTCTGTTTCTATCTTTAGGCAGCCTCAGCCGTGGCGGGACTAGAATAACCCTTTCCCGAGATGTTAGTCGCTACGCACGTAGTTGTGAATGGGTATCTGCCGGATATATTTTAGAATTGAATGATGATGGTGCACTTTGACATATTTCGAGAAAAGAAAAAGAAATACGATAGAATGGAATAATCTACATATTTTCTAATGAAATGAACTTTTTATAAGTACGCCAGTACTATTAGGCTATTTGTTTTGTTTATAATATTAGACTTTAAACTTCCTATGATAGTCGATGTGATGTTTGAACACTATTTATATTTTCTCATTTCTTTCTTTTAGCTCTGACTTTCTTTCTAAAAATACCAAATTCATGTCTATGCAAGATTAATCTTCACTACAGCCGTACACTTTCATCCACACCAATGTTGCTTGTCACCCAATGTCACCCAATATACTGAAACGAATCCTATCAAAATAATTATTTATGCATAAAATTATCTTTTTTTTCACTTTCAAGTTGAGGACCTTTTTTCCGGTGTCGACGACGACATGTAAGATAACTATAATCAAATCAAAGAGACAAATATTTTGCTCGCGAAATTCAATTTTTTCTACAATCGTATTCAAAACGCTTCTTTACGTATCATTATTTGTATAATCGCTACTCTTCATGAAAGAAGGCATCTTATTAGTTTGCCATTTTAGTGCGAAAATGTACGTTTGCACCCTGACGTGTCGTCACGTTTTTTTTTCGATGACTTAAGAAATGCATACATGCGTAGCGTACTACGTAAAATCCTTCTTTCACGCCCGTTGCGTAAGATCAAAGTATAGCTATTTATGTATCAAGGCAGGAAAATGCATAATTTTGGAGGAGTGTTTACAAACCTCAGCTCCGCTCCACCTCAGTTGTAAAGTAACGATTCCAAAATCATTTTATTTCGGCAGAGTTGCAATATAACTATTTTTCCTATACTCACCTCTCAATTTTAGGTTTAATGTTTAGAGATCTCATTTATACCATGCGGTTTTGTCGAATAGATGCAGATTTTCTTTCTACATTTATCGCCTCTGAAGTCAGTACTTTCACAATTGTTAATGCGTGTAGAATTTGCGGCTGGTTTTGCGAGTTTTTTGTTTCGTAAGTATGAAGTGCGATATTCCAGAGATTATAATTGAGAAGCTGAAGTTGCTATGAGAGTTTACTTCATAAAAATCAAAGGATTCATACGAAAGAGAATATGAACTCTTTTACAATGGAAAAGAGAGAAACAGTAACCGTGGTAAACGAAACACTATGCTGGCATATCTCCATGAAAAAGTATTACTTCAATTTCTGTTGAAACTCTAGCATGAGTGCTGAATGCATGGAAGACGTAACAAATATAATAGGTATAATATTTCAGAATATATCAAATTGTGTTTTTAATATAAATGTTAACAATAAATAAGTTAAAAACATTTTGGATTTGAAAAATAATAATATTCTTTGTCAATTGTTATCAATAGTCATTTGTACATGTCTTGTTTATTTGACTTTGCCATAAGCAATCGTCCTCTGAAATTCATTCTTGGCTAGCGCGCACAAGCTCACTTTTGTGGCGAATACATTGCGCTGGCAAATACGGTATATGAAGTGAGGATACAAAAAATAGTTTTATTTGATTTTCTGTAGGTTTATCTTTAATACCCTATAGAAACTTTCTCGCCTTTACCCCCCTGCTTCGTCAAAATAAAAAAATTTCTCGGAATATAAGCAGCTGAACCGTGTCTTTTCAGAAGGAAATAAATGTTTTATCCAGTAAGTTAGAGGAGCCGTGGTTGCAACTGAAGATGATATATTTATATAATATGAAAAGTACAACTAAGTAAAAACTAACAAAGTAAAACTAAGGAGAATGTCTAAGACCTAACATACACAGTTATTTGGCATCACACGCAATTCTCTATGCGTTTCCGGAAGAAACGCACACTGGAGGGAAAAGTCGCCAGTACTGCAGCAGGTAAATTGTTCCAGTCTTGGACACATTTGGACTGGATCTGGACTGGACAAGGACAGTCTTGGACACATGGACATGTGGACACCAGAAGGACGAACACAACATGAATTACGCAACGTGTTTGATGATTTCATTTTTCTGAGTATATGAAACATATTTATCAATTTTTTCGTTACCTGAGTTCAGCAATCGAAATTTTCTGTCGACAAATCGCCGATTTCCGTTGCACGACTAGAAAACTTATTCTTGCGAAGTAATGCAAGTATGTAAAAAGAAAATCTGAATGGAAAGCGTAATTACGTGGAATTTTCCCACTCTGGATATACTGCATAACAACAATCCAATAGCTGACTTAGGGTTACATGTAAATCAAACGCTCTAATGATTTCTTCATCGCTATTCATAACTAGAAACAGGAAGTAACAACGAAAAGCACAGCTATAGTTTCAGGGCATATCACAACACTATCACATGTATAAAAATTTCGTTAAGGTGGACCAAAAGGTCAATAATTTCGTGCAGTTTGGCGATCTTAAAATGTGTTTCTCAGAGGATATTGAATCAATTAATGTAATTCTTGGAAACAGGTATTCGAAAGAGGGCTCATTAGCTGCCAGGCTCAAAACAGTGAAATCCTTTTGCGGAATTCTATTGAATAATCCCTAAGAAATAGTGGCCCTGGTCAGAAGACAAACTTCAAAACAATATTTCAATTATCTAGTCAAATCTCAAGGGGAAAGCACTGAGGAATGATTTTTTGTGAGCTAAGCCGAACTTTCGAGACTGATGGACGGAATATTTTAGGTAGGAATTTTGAAACACGATGAAGGTGGTTAATTTGTTTTTCAGATTTTGGCCAAGTACAATGGCATTATAAATTTTATAAGATGTTGGAAATACATTTTCTATTTTCATTCAAGGTCTCGAATAACTTTGTGCGCCATACTCTGTACTTTGTAAAGTTCTGCTTGAAAAAGTGAGAAAATCTTGTCCATAAACATGAGTTATGGTTGGTTAAACAAAACAGAATTATTACTGACGTGAATTTTTTATTGTGTACTTCAATTACACCGAGAACAAAGAAGTTGGAATGTTGTTATCGATGCTGTTCATGCATGACCAAATAATCTCATCCTACTGGGCGATTGCACAAAGATAATTTAGAATCACATGAGTGCACTGAATGCATACATAACTGTCTGTAATTTATGCGGGAAATCCATAGTTAAGAAACTTACAAATAGAACAATCCTTTACTGTTTATCCGGAGAAGGCTTGAATGTCAACAGCTAACGCTATATTGTCATTATGCATTAGACCGAGCGTGACTTCATAATTTATTCCCCGACAGGAACATCGTTCTTGGGAACTATTGTTCCAAAAAATATTCACGGAGGGGCTTTTAAATTTTAATTCATTTCTACATGATTGTTGTCAATACTTTTCGTAGTTGTTAAACATTGATAACCGATTGTATCAAATTGATACATTATTTTACACTATAAATTTAAAAGGACAAAGCGTATGACAAAAGTAGGAGAAATTCTGAAGGAAGTGAAGATATTGTAACATTTGTTACATTGTAACTCGTAACATTTTATCACAACTTCAAAGATTTGCACGATTCGTATTCAGCACCACGTAAAAATCGTCATAACTTTCGTTGCGCCTTTTCCAAATTATGTCCATTAGATATTATTTTACCTCTATACAGAAAGTACAACTAGTGGTGCTACAAAATGGCACAGCGTTTCTGATAGTAAAGTTTTCTAATTTCCTTGGTGTGGACTGACGTAATGTCACTTTAAGAATATCAAAGAAGAGTAAAATCTCGTCATAAATGGCCATTTTCATTGAAACATCTGGGGCCGTTTTTAAGAAAATGGCGTTTAAGCGTTTCTGACAATGAGAACGTGTATTTCCGTTGAAATCTCATAATCGATTTTTCGCAGCGTTACATAAGTTTCTCTATATTACGTATATTACTCCGTACTTATACGGGAACGTAAAAAGAGAATTTCGAAAAGATTAGATATATTTGAAATTGGCGTTACCTACTTAAAACAAAATAAAATAATGACACATATCTAATACTCTTACATCGAGTAAATTATCTTTATATTTCGAGAACCAGGAACCATGTTTTTACCACATAGTAGCGTGACGGCAGTATCGGGGGCACAACCGGGCTGGTGCAAACGATGCATCACGTAAGGACGCCAAGAAAGGACGCCAGAAGACTGGGTTGAATAAAGAATAAAACTAATCGTGCCTAGAGTTTATTTTTTTCATTGCATCAACCACAAACTTATTTAATCTTTAAGGATTCAGTAAAAGTCAACCGAGAAATAGTGTAGTCTCGACCGGGCGCGGGGTGTAACAAGCTTTTTTGCATACATTTTTGCTTCTCACGTATTTTAACGGAATCTTTCGGAGCTGACCACGGAGAGTATACCAACAGCAGAGCGCCAGCCATCGAATGGTCTTGGAATCATCTCTGTCAAGTAATGCTATACTACTTCTGGCAATAATGCATAACAAACGTGTATAACAGTTCCTAAGACTTCCTTATTTTTTGATCACCTGATCTCACTCCATACGGTGTGGTATTCTCTCATTTTCCAAGAGTGGAGAGATGGTGAGGCGGCGGGGTGGACGGAAAGCGACTATTATTTAAGGATAAACAGGTAAAGCAAATGGGGAAATGATGCACTTGTAGAGTCCGCCGTCTAATAAGTGGTGATTTAATAAATGTATTTGATAAGGTGAGTTAGTTTAGTTTAAGTTTCACGATATCGATACGGCCAATTTGACTCGCTTGCGCTCGAAGTCGAGACTCCGTTTTTTAATGCAGTTCACTCCTAAGTTCAGCCAAATTTTCCATAGCGACCTCTGGCCTAACTATTAATAAAGTATTTCTACTCTATTACATACACGCATTCCTCACCGATGTTCTATTTTTCTACATGCTCCAACGGTTTGTTTTCGGTAATAAATGGGAAAATGCAGTTACATGGGAAATTATGTCTGATCCACAAGTAGAGTAGCGACGAGTCATCTCCCACAATATAACGGATCACCACCTATTATTATTCAGCAGTCTCCACGCGTGTTCCGTTTATCCATTTGCTGTAGATATTTTCTCCAAAAAATAATACCCACTCTGCGCCCACGTCAACCCCATTCAGAAAAACGCACCCCCTCTCACCAACACCATGTCTCCCCCGTGTCAAAACAAAGAGTGGACAGAGTAGATTAGAAGAACTTTGGTTCCGGCAACTGTTTCTTGAAGTTCTCTTCTTTACCGCTACACGTTCATAGCGCTATTCCTCTTCCGGGTGGCGTTTATTGTGAAGCGCAAGTACATCCCGTTCGAGTTGTCGTCCTCGCTTCCACGTTGCCGTTCCCGTTCGCGGGGTATTGTGAAGCGGCCTTTAAGGTCCTTTGGGATAAAATAAATAGGCTCGGAGCGCTTCTCTGTACGCCGACCGGCCGGTGTCACGGAGAACTCGCGACCCTTTGGGCCCATTTGAGTCCGACTCAGCGCCATACCGGTGCGTCTAGCGAGTTCCTCAGGGAACTGGCGTTTGATGCCTAGGAGACGACTCTGTTTGAAGGGTAGCGGTCTGGTGAGTGAGAGTGATGTGAGTTGAAGTGTGAGTGAATGGGATGAATGAATGGTTATTTATATAATTAATCAAATATGAATTATGCATGAATGCACAGAGAAAAAATGTCACCTATCAAAAAAGTACACTCTCTAGTAATTAGTTAAGAACTCATCTTACTGAAGTTTAGACATCCCAAAGTGCAGGCAATTTAACTTTAGAATTAGATTAAATTAATCTTAGTTATTACGACAAAGCCCTTCCTCTAGCTGCTTAAGCCGCAAGGGAGCAGCTTAATGTATCGAATCAATAAAAAATAAATTCCCGTCTCCACAGGGTTACTGTGAAGTGAATAAAGGAAAAAAAGGTCTGAGGCGGGTTGGAGATATGCGACAGTGCTGTAAGGCGCGCGAGAGGTTTGGGCGACCGCTGAGTGCAAAGCAGCCGCGAATACTTCGCAAGAGTACGACCACAAGGATCGTACGCAAGTGGTGAGCAATCGCCGCATTTGTAGTCGGTAGTACTTCGGAAGAGAAGAGGAGCGGTTTGGGACGTGTGGCACGGGCTTTGATCTTCGCGCACACGATTCTGACGTAATGGTGCCAGCGGAGGCCACGGGCGAGAGGGACGCCAAATCCCATTTGGCCAGGCGACGCGTCGACTAGACGCCGGCCTCAACTTCCGCGTGACCATTGCGCCTTATTATATCATTACACTTACAACTTTTTTTTTCAAGTTTAGAATAACTTGGATCTCTCGTGCGGTCACATCATGCTTCAAGTAACTTTCAAGTTCATCATGGTGCAAGTATCTTTCTGGGGGGAGGGGAGCAGCATTGTAGTTGAATCCCGATTTTATCCCTCAAGGTTGGTAACCAGGGGTACGCACGATTATTTGATGATAATAGTCAGGAATGAAAGGACGACACACACATATAGACATACATAAATACACGCATGCCCGAGGTGGGACTCGAATCCGCGGTCTTCTGGTCCGAGACCGCTACTTCACTACTGCCCTAACGATCTCGAGTATATATAATACAAGGTAATAAAATATAATATATTTTATAATGTTTTTACTTACAATTGTAAATACGTTAACTTATTTCATAATTACACAAACATCGTTATACGATAATTACACTTACAAATAAATCTTGATTTCAGTGAAATATTGTAACATAGACGTTTGAAAGAATGCATCCACCTGCTCTTGTGGCCCTTGCGGGGAGGGGTGATCGGAGGTGGTCGGGGTTCGAGGCGACGTAGCGGAGGGGAAAGATGGCCGCCAGTGAGTCAACGGCCCGTCGCAGCAGACGAAGGCTCCTAATGAAATAATTATAAACGTTGTCATTGCCAACAAATGAAGGCTCCTAAGAAAGATGTTAGTTTGTTCCAAATTACAAGGTTCCAGGGTAACGAATGGCTACAAATGTGAAAGCGTATAGGTTTCCGCGATCGGAATCAGTATCTTCTGTATTTAGCTGTCTGGGAGATGCCGCGTCCTTGGCACAGACGCCAGCGTTTCGTCTGCCATGCTGCAACCTTCTTCAGGGCGAAAATGCATTTTTCCCTGAGGAATGTTGCAACACGACAGTCGAAACGTTCGTATCTGTGCATAAGTCGCAATCTCTTCCGGATAACCAAGTAGATAAGGCCTGTGTGTTTGTAATAATGGCTAATAGTATTTCTACAGTGGAAGAGGAGAGGGAGTTGAGATGGTGTATTAATTTCTATTTGCAATACATTTTCATTAAAAGAAACAGTGTATGCTTTCTCGAAAGTGCTGTGTCCTGGAGATCATTTGGCTGTATCTCGACGCTCCTGCCCCACCTGGAATGATTATATCTCTACTTTAAAACATAATTTCAATAAATTTCAATCGTTTTAATCGCTCGTAGGAGAGGACAAATTAATGAACAACAACAATGAAACAAGTGAGGGAAATTATTCAAATCCATACATGAACGTAGAGTTAATTAAATTTTTTTAAAGAAAAAAAGAGGGTAAAACACAGAATAAATATGAAACCATAAAAAATAAATGTATCAGGATTTTGTGTTTACAGGCGCGTCAAAAGTGTAATGCTTAGTACATCCTAGGAGTTGACGGTGTTCCACCCCCACTGGATCGTGAAGATCCAGGCGCCGACGTTTACGTCGGTTTGTGGGTTTCCCCTCTCTAGATATTCTTCCCGAGAGCTCTGCCTCTGCGGACAACTGTGAGCACCCGAGACTCTTGAAACGGTGAAATAGTGAATCAGTGAAGTGAGTGAGTACGAGAGAGAAGAGAGAGAGAGAGAGAGAGAGAAGAGAGAGAGAGAGACAACAAGACAAGACAGACAGACAGACAGACAGACAGACAGACAGACAGAGACAGAGAGAGACGCATTCGCCTAGAATTGAAAGAAGGAAACATAGAAACCAACCAAATAGAGTAGACTGTGGCTAGAATTCTCCTTCAGACTGCGGCTGCATACGAGCCAACGATTTTCGAATTTCGTCGATTTCAATTATCGAAACTCTACCGCCGCCGGAAGTGGAACCCTAGGCCCTTCCGGTCGGATCCATCCACTGCAGAGGCAACGAATGACATCGACATCGATGTTTTCAAAACATCAATGTTTCTATAAAATATCAATGTTATAAACATCGATGCATTGAAGCTGATGTTTTTTAAACATCGATGTTTTGTTCGTGAATGAAAAAATGCTCATAATCACAATTTAAAAAAACGAAGTAGTAGCTGATAGTATCACCGTGTACTCGAACCAAACGAACGCGGTTTGAATTATCTTCGAGCAGATTACATTCCGAGGTGATATTAATACCCTGGTATGTCCTTAATTTTTTTCAGGTTAGTCGTCGCCACATATTTCGCCCTTGTGGAGGCGTTTTTAACTTTGTTTCCAAATACATTTGAATTGTAAATTAATGTACACGGCAACTGTTAAATCATATTTTATTGCGCACAAATTTAAGAGTAGAGGATACTAAAGTAACTTTAAAACATCGATAGTTTGGACGATGTCGTTTTTAACATGGATGTTTTAATTTTCAACATGGATGTTCGTCGTCGATGTCGCATCCGTGGTAGGAGCGAGGCGGGCGGCGCGGGCGCCAGGGCGCGTGGGCTGTGCGCACACGCGTGCAGCCGTCGTCGCCAGCACTTTGCTCCCCTACGCCCTCCTCGCTTCGGTTTGTCTCCAGTGCAGATAAAAGAGGAGCGCCTTGCGGACGACTCGCTGTGGTTCTGTTTCTATCTTTAGGCAGGCCCCAGCCCGTGGGGCGGGGACTAGAATAACCTTTCCCGGAGATGTGGTCCGCTGCGACTGTAGTGTTGGAATGGGGTATCGGCCGGATATATTTTAGAATTGAATGATGATGGTGCACTTTGACATATTTCGAGAAAAGAAAAAGAAATACGATAGAATGGAAATAATCTACATATTTTCTAATGAAATTAAATTTTTGTAAGTACGCCAGTACTAATAGGCTATTTGTTTTTTTAATAAAATTAAACCTAAAACTTACTATGATAGTCGATATGATGTTATTGAACACCATTTATGTTTTCTCATTTCTTTCTTGTTAGTTCTGCTTTTTTTCTTCTAAAAATACCAAATTCATGTCTATGTAAGATTAATCTTCACTACACCTGGTACACTTTCATCCACACCCAATGTTGCTTTGTCACTCAAACGAATCCCTATCAAAATAATTATTTATGCATAAAATTATCTTTTTTTCACTTTCAAGGTTGAGGACCTTTCTTCGGTGTCGACAGACGACATGTCGAGAGAAACGATAATCCAAATCAAAGAAGCAATTATTTTACTCCCGAAATGCAATGTTTTCTCCGATAATATAAAACCGCTTCTGTACGTATCATTATTTGTATAATCGCTCCTGTTCATGAAAGAAGGCATCATCTTTGTTCGCCATTTTAGTGCGAAAATGTACATTTTGCGCACTGACGTGGCGTCACGTTTTTTTGATGACTTAAGAAAAGTCTAAATCCATACATGCGTAGCGGTGCTATGTAAAATTCTTCGTTCATGCCCGTTGCGATATGATCCAAGTATAGCTATTTATGTATCAAGGTCGAAAAATGAATGGTTTTGGATGAGGTTGGTCAACTAACCGAGTTCAAAATCATTCCATTTCGGCCGAGTTGCATACAAATATTTTTCGTATACTCACCTCCCAATTTTAAGGTTTACTTTTTAGAAAGATCGCATTTATACCTTGCGGTTTCGTCGAATTGATGCAGATGGTCTTCTACATTATCGCTCTGAAGTAAATACTGTCACAATTGTTAAAGCGTGTAGAATTTGCGGCTGGGTTTTGGCGATTTGTTCGGAAGTATGGAGTGCGGTATTTCAGCGATTATAATTGAGAAAGCTGAAGTTGCTACTGAGAGTTTACGTGCTCAAAAATCAAAGGATTCATACGAAAGAGAATATGAACTCTTTTTAAAATGGAAAAGAGAGAAACATATGACCGTGGTAAATGAAACAACTATGCTGCAATATCTCTATGAAAAAGTATTACTTCAATTTCTATTGAAACAACTAGCACGAGTGCTGAATGCATGGAAGACGAAACAGTTTCAGGAATAATATTTCAGAATATATCAAATTGTGTTTTTTATATAATTGTTAACAATAAATAAGTTGAAAACATTCTGTATTTGAAAAATGATAAATATTTTTTGTCAATGTATCAGTAGTCATTTGTACATTGTCTTGTTTATATGACGTTGCCATGGCAATCGTCCTCTGAAATTCATTCTTGAACTAGGCCGCCAAAGCTCACCTTTGTTGCGTATAAATGCGGTGGCAAATACGGGTTTTGAAGTGAGGATACAAAAAATAGTTTTCTTTGATTTTCTGTAGATTTATCTTTAATGCCCCCTAGAAACTTTCTCGCCCTTTACCCCCCCCTTTACCCCTGCTTCGTGAAATAAAAAAGTTATCGGAAAATAAGCAGCTGAACCGTGTCTTTTCAGAAGGATAAATGTTTATCCAGTAAGTAGAGGAGCCGTGGTTGCAATTGAAGATGAGTAATTTTTTCACAGCTGCTTTCTATTGGCAGCCATTTGCAATAAAACTCAAACTTCAGCAGCACAATGCTTTTGGATAGAAGGTCCGGGTTCGATTCTCAGACAATCTCATCTGAAATTTGTTCCTACAAAACGAGCATGACTAGACCGACCCCTGTGAAGTGTTCTAAACCCTACCACTGTCGTAATTCCTTCCCAATTCTGGCCCCTAGGTAGTGACGCAGGAGGTTGTATAAAGAGGCGCGTACGCGGAGATGCTACCTGGCGGTCATCTTGACTAGTGTCTACTATCACAGATACCCGAACTTAATAATGTGGTCGCTAATGATCTCAACGTTAATGCGATCATTTTTTTTAACTTTTGGATGAGTGGAAGCATAAAAAACTATTTGAAACTTGTAACACACGCAGCGCGATTTCGGTTACATCAGGAGAGGGTACTAAGTCTTTCTCACGCCGCGTTTTCACGAATCCCCTTTTCTTGCGGATCGTGACAGCGTTATGGAGCTACAGCTGCAATAAGGCTACAAGGCTCGCGTTTATTTCTCTGCCGCACGCTTCCGTTCTTTGTTCTTGCTCCGCTCCAGCGTTCGCTTCAAGGAGAAGACGACTCCGACGCGGCTGCCCAATGCCAAAGCACGTTGGTTATGGACTCTTTAATACTTCGCTGCTAGTGTGTGCTTGCGTTTTGCATAGGCACTTCCAGGTTGATAGTTAAATTTATATTTTTTAATTTCGATTTCCTTCGTGGGAAACGCCTGTTTTAGTCATATATTTGTTGTAATAACATATTTTGTTATTAGTTAAGTTTCGTAATCTGTATATTTAACAGAAAATGCGTTTCATAATTATTGCATTTCCCATAAATTTATAAACATTTGATCCCTTTTTAACACATTTACACGTCCCCCCCCCGTTTCAACGACTAGTTTATGGAAAATTTCTTTTATCTCCTATAATTCGAATTATAACTGTAAGTGGAGTCTACAGACACATTCAGAAGAACCACTCGAAAATTGTAAGCGATTGTTGTGCTCGAAAAGAAAACGTACCATCAGTTACCAAATATTTACGATCCACATTTTCAGAATGTCAAAACTGACAACCCTATCTATCTATCTATTTATCGATTTATTGCGTCTTATTTAGAGTTGAATGTTTTTACCCAATACAGAAACAATATGCTATACTTTATATTAAAGCTAAACCTGTCTTTTTATTATTGAGTATTGGCAGTCAGAGCCATGCTTCACTGAACGTCACAAGCTATTGGCGTCAAAAGGTCACAAAGTGTCAGACACCACGACAGGCGCGGCTCCTCCCTGCCAGCCAAGACCCAACTAGCGTTTGCTGCAAAATCATATGCATTCATGACTTTTATTGTGAAATTAGTTCATAAAATCTTTTGATAACACAAGATTAACTACAACTGCAATGCAAAATACGTTCTTTGCAAATAATTTATCAGGAAATACCCATGTAAGTAGATTAAATTATTTAAAACGATCTTGAAGATATAAAGTTAGAGGACGTTTTGCACGTTAAATGTAGGACGTTTTATCGCTCAGTGTACAACAGAAAGCGAGATTGGCAAAGTCATCGAAGTTCCTGGTTTATCTTTAAGAAGTCATAAATAAAATATCCTTTATCTTAGAGGGCAACTTCAGTACTTTTGTCACAGTTCTCTGTAGATAATCCATATTATCGGGCTTCTATTAATCCGTCAGCTTCTATTTCAGAATGCACAGTTTATTGGTATTAGGAAATTAGTACAACTTACGAAGATCGTGTTTGTGAATTGCCAATGATCCATTTTATTTCGGCTGCTGTCTTTTTCACAAAGATTAAAAATGGTTTATTTAGGACATAAAGTACGTAAATTAAACTTGTTTCGTAGTACAAAGTCTTGTTAAATTATATTACAAGCGTAATTAATATTGACTAATAAATTGATTTTGTTATTTAGAAATATTTTAGTAATTTTGATAAAATATAAGACTATTCTTTACGTGACAAAATTTTAAATACTTTCAGGGATCTGTATGTGAAATACGATGGGATGGTTTCGATGAGAAATTTGGAATTTTACAACGTGACACAAACGTTTGACACTTTATGAACAGAATGCCACTTTATGACACATAATGCCAAAAACTGCAACTGGAATATGGAGAAGTCGATTGGAAAGTGTTTCAAATTATGCTGAATTTTATTCTTCATCCAATTCCTTCAACAATTCCAGCGTCGAAGTCCTTTACCGACTGTGTAATACAGTCTACACTCTCTTCTACGGCTAGCCTCAGAACCATTCCCTGTAACAGCCACAAAATTCTGCAACATTTTGAATCGTTAATAAAATTAAAATCCACGTATAGGCAACTAAGGCAATATTTGACACTTCCTCACTTAAGAAGGAAATTAAATAATATTTTCTCTTCTCCCGAGAGGCCACAATTCATGGAGAGAAGCCAAGCACCTTTTTGCTCTTACAAATCAAATACCTATTTTAAAAGCGCTGAATATCAGAGGGGAAAAGTAATAAAGCTCTTGTGATAGTATTAGAGCTTTATCACTTGATACATTTTGACGGTACATTAATTCTTCATCACCCTTATCCTCAAACATCACAAGCAATCCTTGAATGCTTTTAAACCTCAGCAAATTCCACCAGCACCACACAAAATGAAATTCATATCATCTGACGAAAAACTATCTGATATCAAAACTCCCAATTAAGAAATCCAGGCCACGACCAAATCTCTAACATCATAAAAATTATAACTCGAACTTATATTGGCCAACTAACCTCAATCTACAAATCCGCCCCGCCGCACTCGTTACTTCCTCTCAACCTGCTGAAAGCATACGATCATAGTTTTTATTCTTAAACCCAATAAGCCTGCCTCGTTTCCCGAATTATATCTCCCAATATCCTCTCAACTAATCCTAACTAAGCTTCTAGACAAATTCATTCCCTCCCAGCTGCTGAAGTTCCTTTAAACGATCAATGCAATTCCCGAATTTTAATTTGGAATCCGCCCAAAACTCTCTGCATACCATCCCTTTATTCGACTCATAGAACACATCACATCCTCCTTTCACAAACGTCAACATACTGTAGCAATATTCATTGAAGTAACTGGAGCGTTAGACTATTTGGCAGTACTCCTGTGTAAATCACACCAGTTAGTTATTCCACAGTATTTATACTTCACATTATGGAGGTTTTGAAGCAACAGTGCAGTAAAACAATTCGACCTTCCCACCTTTATCCCTTAAAGCAGGAGTACCACAAGTTGGTGTATTAGAGCCAATTCTGTTCAGAGTTTATCTTTATGACATACCTCTACTCCTCTGTTCGGAAATTTCCTTATTATCTGACGACGAAGTTATTTTCACATCCGTCAATGATACGCATTGCCAACTTACGATTTGATCTCTCAGTCCTCGACGCTCGGTACACAAAATGGTGAATATATCTAAATCCAGTTAAAATTTCCGCAACAGTATTCACATTACAAAGACCCCTCATTTCGCACATCTCAATTTCTCATATTTCATAGCAGCCGTTCCCACCAGCCAGTGAAGTATCTTGGAGTGTATCTCGACTGCCAGCTACTCTATAGTATCAAATCAGCTCTGTGGCTTATGGAAAATCAATCCGACTGAATCTGTTACTCAGTAGATCAACACTTAAAATCACAAACTTCATTCTAATATATAAAACTATCATTCGCAGCACTTTAAGGTACGCTTCTCCAACATGGTGTACAGCACCCCTTCTTAATCTAAATGGCCTTGAAACGTTTCAAATATTTCCTCAATAATCACAAACCCCTCCAGGTTTGTAAAAAAAGACAACTTCGAACTGCAAACTTGGCACATCTCTGATAGTCATAAAACAATTAAACCGAAAATTCTTCCTACGTCTCCCTTCAGCTCCTAATGTAACCGCTAATCCGCTAGGAAAACATCTTCAAAATTTCCAAGATTTTGAAACCAAACTATTCCCCTAAGACGTTATAAAAAAATATTCCTTTCCCCACTCTACCATGGCCTAACAACAGATGTATAAAATTTTCTAGAAAACGTATAAAATTTTCTAGAAAACGTACAGGATTCTAATTAGGTAAACTTCAAAAGTAAAAAGTGAAATAAATGTTGTTTGTGTTGTTTTCTAAATCCATCACATGCAAAGCCTTATGGCTGACCAGTGAGTAAAAACACATTTCATAAACGTTGTTTGGGACGAATTTAATTGGAAAATACCTCCATTGTGGAATACAATGTTATCCAAGCGAATGCCAGAGTAAAAGTCACTTTCTCTTCACCAAGGAGGTACGGGTTCGATTCCTAGGCAATCTCATGTGAAATTTGTTCCGACAAAACGAACGGCTAGGCCAACCTCACGTGGTACGTCCTACTCCATGCCACTGTCCGAATTCCTTCCCAATTCTGGCCGCTGGGTAGCGACGATGGAGCACGTGTAACGAGGCACGTACGTGGAGATGGTATCTGGCGGTTCTTTCGGCCACTGATTACCTTAACAGTTATCTCTAATGTAAAAAAACCATGATGTGCTAGCTAATGACCTAGCTGTTAATGAGACCTTAAATAAACCGATTAAAAAATATTTATTATCCAAGTGAACCTTGAGAACTAATTATTTATGCTAGGTACAATCGTCAACTAATCAGCACGTCAAAATATCAACAAACTCCATTTTGTTATCATCCCATACCAGAATTTCCAAATGAACTTCCCGAGGTGGAGATTCAGATCATGCCAGTGATGAATACGATAAATAAAATATGTTGACGACAACGTTGTGGACAACACTGCAATATAGAACTATGCAGAATTACATGAAGTACTAGGCTTCCGCATACAACAATACCTTCGAATACAATACAACAATACCGCATACATCAATGCCTTCGGCCATCTAGATGACGCCGCCTAGATCGACTCCCGTGGTGTGGGCTTCTAAAAGTGAAATACACCTGGGTGGCATTTCCCGAAAAGCCGATAACACTGAAACTGATATAACTCTGCAGAAGTAAGAAAAAAACGCACCCAAGGAAAACTTGCTATGAACACCTTCGTTCACCGCTTTCACACGAATTGGTGGAATTGTATCTGAGTGGGTGTGAAAGAGGAACCGATGAGAGCAAGAAGAGGACGAAGATGGAGGTGAAATCGGGAGCGGATGTGAAGGCTAGGGCGAGGGCGAGAGCGAGAGCAGATGTACGGGTGAAGGCAGGGCTGGTCCGAGACGATGACGAACGCGTAAACGGGGGCGGAGAAAGGAATGGGGGCGGAGCGGGTCGGAGACGGTGACGCAGGCGTTGGCGGGGGCGGGAGCAGGGATGGGCGGCGAAGGTGTTGGCGACTGGCTGAGGCGCAGATGCAGAGAATCAGCTGCCTCGTAATGTGAGCGATATAAATCACCACACTCCAGCTGCAGTGCCCCTTCCAAGTCCTCCTCCTCCGCCGCCCCCGCCCCCGCCGCAGCCTGCGTCTCATCTCCCGCCGGCGCGGAATCGCCCCCAAATTGGCTGAGGCACAAGAGGCTCGTTTTTTAGGGCCTGCCGCCCCCCCCCTTCGAACGGTCCTCGAAGGTGTGGGGGAGGGGGAGCGTGTGGCCCGCTAAACCTTTGGCTGAGGACCAGAGAGTCGTGCAGCGTTGTGGATAATTTTGCACCATTGAGAAATAAATCAATCACTTGGAAATGATAAGTAATCTATTTTTATGTTTGTTGTTTCCTCTGGATAAATGCAATTTCTGGACCATAATGCCGTATCGATAAGCGGATGATCTACCTTTCTATCTTGAGATAAGTGAGATATCAAAGAAGATTTTCTGGATGTTGATTCGTCGCTTGCATTATGTATTTTGGGTACCACAATGCCCTATTTTTCAATGGCCATATTATACTAAGCCACATTCCTGGAAAGTATTTAGCTTTAATTCCTAAAAATACAAATGTATGTTCTGAATTGTTTATTCGACGGATAAATTATTAATATAATTAATAATAATAATTATAATATTATATATATATATTATTAATTATTATTTTATTATTATTATTATAGTTTCATTTCGGCTTTGATCAAGGATCGGCGAAAACTTATACAGAAATTCTGTAAGTGAAAATAATGTTTTGTCTGACGAGTTCTTAGCTGGATTTTACGTATTTGCATTCACTGATTCTTGTAGTAAACACATTCTGTTTAGTGGCAGAAACTTAAGAAAAAATTCTTTGTTGTTTTTCATACTTCACCCACTTCCTATTGTTTAGTATTTACAAAGATAACGAGTAATTTCGGCAAGGATTCCATATTGTTATATAAGAAAAAGAAACAATAAAGACATTTTATATTCTCAATATACAATTCTCTCCACTGCAGCTCGTTGGGTACTGATGGTCATTGTAATACAGCTTCATTATAATATGTGACAAATTACATCAAAGTTTTACAACTGATAAATAATCATCCATTGATCATCGTTCTATTAAATGTTTCGTTAGATTGTGCATATTTCTGCATCGAAACAAGCTGTGGGGTGATTCTGCACATTGTCTCCCTGAAAGCCTTTGTCCTTAATCCCTCCAGGATTTAAGAAATACCTTTATTCCTGGTGAAGATAAAGCACATATTTAGCACAGAAAAAGGATGATTAACGCCGCACTTTGGTCACATTAAAATATTTTATTCACATAATAGAAATATCATATTTTAGCTTACATTTTTTATCGAGGAAAGAATTATTTCACCTTCTTCTGAATAACTACTTTGAGATCCCTTATGAGCATGATGACATGCTGAAAACACAGAGGAGATACATTTGTACTTTGTAATCATTAAAATGTTTCAATTCATTTGTCGTAAGTCGGTAGTAACCTTATGTGATCAAACTTTTGAGAACACTAACATAGACTTGTCAAGGTTTGCGAGTTCGCGAGCAGTGCGTCCAGAGCAACTGGCGTGATATTTAAAAGTAAGGGTTGTATATATTCTCCGTAGTGGCAATACATCTCTGTATATTTGGCCCATGACGTATTGGCACAAATTTCTGCCCCAAGCTGCATTCATTCCTGTTTTTTGTATTAAAGCAAAGAAATTATCCATTAAAGTGTAATAATACAGTCAGGTTTACAAGTAAAATTAAACAATTAGAATCGAAAGGATCTTGATTGTGTAATCGTGTTTACTTAATAGTGCAATAATTGCTTCCTACGTTAACGTTAGGAGATTTAACGGTCAAAGATTCCTTTAGTCTAGTAGTAGTTTTGTGGCTTCCATACAGCAGAAAACTGATGATTATGGCTAAGCAATCGAAAGCTGCTACTGAATTAAACAGTATTGTTGGCAAAGACAACCCATACAGTTATTTAGTTTTAAATGCCAACGACAACTCACCACAATACCAATACCAATACAAAGATTCTTGTTAGTGAGTAGAGCACTCCGCCCATAAGCGAGAATTGTTAACACTTAATTTATTTGACATTATTGCTATATACAACAAATAACTGAATTATTTAATGAAAAATCACAGAACGAAAACAAAATTATTCTACATTCAAACATATTCCTAACCCTATGAAAAAATGTTTATACAAGGCAATATTTAAAAAGAAAATTAATATGAAATAGTTATAAAGAATGTAATTCAATGAAATATTTCTTTCGCGTACGAACTATCAGGAGCTACATCTCTCTCCTTGCTATACGTCTGCACTCTCTCGCAGCGGACAGCCATCTTGCCATCAATATACAGCAATCTGCAGTCCACCGCGTCATACAATGATCTGCCCATTTTCGCCTTGCTATAGTATCTTTCTTCTGACCGTCAATTGTTCCATTGTCTTTTTAACACACCAAAGTTATTTTGTCTAACTTTTACGCATCGTGGTAATCCGTCTGTTAAGGCGTCTAATATTAAATTTCGTAACCATTTTTACTTACAACTTTTTTTTAAAAATAAATGAAGATTTTGTTATTGAGATCATATGGCTCATCTCATCAAATCTCGCATATTGAGTAGTACAAATCTGGCAAACATTTTTGCGAATGAAGCCCCTGTTTCCCATCTCGCGCCGTCTTAGCTTACGCGTGTATATTCCTTTCTGGATTTGGAGGGGAAGCGAGAGCGTAGTCAGGGGAAGGAGCGTGGGACTTCCCACGCGGGCAAGAAGCTCGTGCGGGCGCGGTTTGACATGCCCTGCGTCTAAGATCTGAAACCACTAGCCGATCATTGCCGACAGCTTTAAACATTGAAACTCTTAGGCGACTCAATGTTTGTAGCTAAATGACATATTCACATTTCCTAGCTGTACAAGAAATGAAAATCGGTCAGTGAAAATGGCTTGGTTCTTCGAATATAAACATTATTTTTGTCAACAGTAATTAGCGCTGGGAAATAACGTTTTAGGTCTTGCTGAAAAATAAAAACCACTTACTCGCACAACAAGGCCAAAAATTAATCCTACTTGTGTAATCCTACTTGTGCAATCATCTCCTCCATTCAAGGCGATCACAGCTAAACAGCTGTGAAGCTGTTCAGTGTATTTTTCCTTGAACATCTTGAGGAACTAGTGACTATTGACTGTCGGCCGATGTGGAGTAGAAATGAATTTAAAAGATTATTTTATTTTCTGACATTAGAACGCTATTTCACAATTGGTACAAATTTATTATTTATGATAAATAGTAACTATATTTCTTAATTGTGCGCATCGGTATAATTCACATTAGATTAGAAAAATAATGGAAAATGCATGTTTTCTAATGATAATCCATTAGGGGGGCTTTCAACCCTCCGCTTCATTGACGGAATGGCCTTTTAAAAGCACCGGGGGGTGGTGCATGAGGGGAAGGGAACTGGGGCGGGGGGGGCTTCCGGCGACGCATTCTGCCGCGTGGCAGCCCTGAGCGCCTGTCATTTGCCGCATAATATTGTGCGCGTGTTGTGCGTTTCTGCCTGCTGGGAAAACCTGCAGGATCGACACGGACACGCCGGGACCTCTTCGCGGTCGCTTGGAAGCGGTGCGGCGGCGAAACCTACAATTGGGCACAAAGCATGTCTACATCAAATATATATATATATATATATATATATATATATATAATATAATTATATTTGTGGTGTGTTTAAAATATTTAGAGTTAGCATTATATATTAAAAATTAGAATATAAAAATGTGATAAATACCTTATGAAAAAGTAATAAAAGAACGCGAATAAGGGGGAAAAACATCGTACCCGGACAGTGGATAAACTACTTTATGAGTTCGACAAAGGTTACAACGCCAGTTGCGGTTGGCCGAGTACGTTAAGGCAGTAGTTCTGTAGCGATCTCCAACCGAAGGATCGCGGGTTTGAGGCCCGCCTCGGGCATGGTTGTATTTGTGTTCGGCATTTTACTTCCTATCATCACCATACCGTATCATGACATCTTCACAGCTACCATACCGTTTAATGCAATAGTGGTCGCTAATGATCTAGATGTTGAACAAAATGACAAAAAAGGGTTACAACCAATTAATGTCAAAAATTGAAGCTATAAAACAAAACCCAAATTTCTTTAGCAGTGTGTGACTAAAGATGTACAGAGGGGCATGCAAAAGCAAACTTGGCATAACACGTGTTAAACGTAAAAGGGACTCCCAACTGAGGAAGCTGGCCTGGGACTTCCAACTGGGGGAACTGGGAACCTAACACGACTGTAAAAAGCAGTGCCGAGTAGTATGAAGTCGAGGCTCAATCCTTTAGTCCCAAATTTTGTGAGATAAGGAGTGAGATGTTGGGATTACGTCGATATTCTGTTGATTAAATGTCAATGCAATGTCATTGTTTCCACCAGCTAGTGCAGCCACTGACACGATGATCTCAAGATAACGATGAATCCGTAAACACAAACTGCATTTCCTTTTCCAACTGCATGAAATGGACTATTACAAAAGTGTGTGTGTTTGGATGTTTAGGGGTTGGGAAATCTTGTTAAATTTGTGTTAAATGTAAATAAGCAATATAATATGTATATTATTCATTTTTGAAAAATATTATATCATTATACTTATAATATACAATGTATGCATTATATACTTAATATTATATAATATTTTTTTATTTATTGAATAAACGGACATGCAATCCTAGAATATAAAAAAAGTAGTGGTTCATGTTGACTTGTGAATAGATTTCTACAGTAAATATTAGACAACTTTTTTAACATTCTATAATCAAAGTGTAAAAATAAAAATAAATTAACATTTCCGAGTCTAAGATAATAGAAACTCATTGAAATAAAACCAAAAATATAATTATTTGAATTTCAATAACAAACTCTTTAATCCGTTTCTATTCGAGAAAAGGGTTGGCTAAATAAATCCATATTTAACAGATTGCATAAACTGATGAATTTTAACAATACATTGTTTGCCCTGGATATGAAAAAGTTTTAATATGTAGACTCAAACGTAATCAGTCTGATAGTATTGACAGGTGTGACCGTGAAGTTAAATTTTTTTCAAAAGCAAAGGACAATTCACGTTATCTGTAATCAATTTCACTAAGAACAGTGAATCTACAAAGTTTCTCAGACAGTTTCTAAGGAAATGGTACATTCGTCTTACAATACAACATTCGTGATCAATGAATAGATTATGTAAGTCATCGCAATCACGCTAAAACAATGATGCTGGCTTGTTTCAATTTTTGTACATTCGATGTTCAAATATGGACTCCATACATCTGATGTAAACATGAAAATTGGTCTCACTAGCGACAAATATAGGTTTTTCAAAACAATTGTTGAAAGTCCCAACTACGTTCTCACAAATCCTACGACTTGATTGGCTCTATGAATTATCAAATTTATATATTCCTTAAAAGTCAGCATAGAATCAAGTATAACAACCAAGTCGCTCATAGATGTTAACAATTTATTCAATTTTGTATTCGTATTCCATTGATAATCTAGAGCCTGAGAAAGTTATGTATTTGCACTTTTAAAGGGATGAAAAACCAAGTGATTATCGGCACCCACTTTCGACATCATTTAGTGCAGTTTGAAGACATAGATAGTCGCCTGGTGTTTTAATAAAATTTAAAATTTAAACAATCATCTGCAAATAATAAATATTTCACATCTTTAAGAACAAATTAATCTTGACAGAAAACCAGATGAAATCTAGGTAATGATTTCCTTAGCCCACGGGTTCCGGACCGCCAATTTTTTCCCTTGCTCATCCTTTTACTTTCTCTTCCTGACACATACACACACTAACATTAATGTACACATCAGTACACTAACATCAGTACACATGTCGGCAGAGCAATTGGGTGTTCAGAGCTCGGCCCGACTGAGGCATTGGGAAGGATTTCTACAGGAGGGAAATCTGGACGCCAACATACAGGTCGTCGCCAGAACTCGCGTTCTGGCAGAGGAGAAATACCACCACCGCCTTCGGAGAAAACATCTACTACACTTACTGAACTGGCGACCTCAGACACCACAGGCGCGTCAGACACCAATAAATACTCAGATTGATTGATTGTTAGTGATCCCGGCCGCGCCAACTGCTAAGGTGATTAGTGCCGTAAGTGTAGTGCATGCTTTTCCTCGCGGTGATCTTCTCCTGCTGGTTGGCAATAATCTTTGGCTGGCTGGCTGTAATCTTTCATTTCTCTGCTATGTAGTTACAACTACACTACACTACATATCTGTCAGATGAAAATTCTATTTTTTTTATTTTTTATTTTTTCAATCTGCTTCAACACCAATAATGTCCATTTCTCTTCGAAAGGCGAAAGCGAGTCCGAAAATCAATGTCATCGGAGTATTGCAAGAAATTTGCCCTCATCTTGTTTGCCCAGGTGAAGAAATTCTGTCTTCAAAAACGTGGTCGTCGTCACTGAATGCAATTGCACGTAAATTCTCCGCCATGTTTCTTTGGTCTCCTTAGGCCGGCTTACGTCCCTTAAGCGATCATCCGGCGAGCGCTTATGTACAAAGACTAACTTAATGTTTAGCGACGCTTACAAACAATGGTAAAAAGCTATTTTGACCTGAGCTCGCTTATTTTTGCTAAAGCCTCGCCTAACACGCTCAAGCGGACGTGGTGAAACCTGCCCTTAATTTCACGAATGGAACAGTCCGACTTCAGTACATCATTCAGCCGCAGCGTGAGTCGTTCGCGCGCGAGGAGTCGTTCGCGCCCACTGTGCGGCGCCGCGCGGCCTCCGCGAGATGAGGTTGCAAGTTGCGCGGAACCGGACGCGCGCGCGGCCAGAGTCCCGCCGCCCAGCGCCGCGCCGCGCCGGGCCCTGCTCTGACCCGGCCGCCGCCGCCGCCGCTTGCGATGAGTCACGGCCCGGTGGCGATCACCCGCGCCCTGCCGTGCCCTTCCTTGCACTGCTCTGCTCTGCCCTACCCTGCCGTGCCCAGCCCTGCCTGCCCGATGAGTCCACTCTCGCCACGGCACCTCACGGGAATGCAGGCTTTTGTTTCTCTCTGTTTTTGTTCGAATTCTGAGGCGGCCCTCATCATACTTATCTCTAGGGGAAGGAATTTTATGCCCTAAAAAATCTCGAAATATGCTTTTAAAAATATGCATTTATGACCTAAACATTTCTTAATATGCACTTTAATATGTAATTAAAATTAACAATATTTCATTTCCTGCATTTACCTTTCTTGATCAAATTCAGGCGAAGCGTGCTTGAAATGAAAATATATGTTTTTGTGGAAACAATGTAATCTACCTTACTTCGTTAGTGAAGTATATTGTATGTCTTGTTGCATTTCTTCTGGGTGGTTTAAAAAATATATCAAGAAATTTCCTACATTTGAACAGGTATTTTATCATCTATGGAGAAGGAAAAAATGTGTTATCAAGATGTTTGTAATCGACCAGCGCACAGAAATAAATAGATCGTAGGAAAAGTTGAAACGTTTTAGAGATAACTCTCTATTTTAACTAAATATGCCAAATATTCCCGTATAATTACATGAATTTACCATCAGGAAAAATCGGCCAAATATGTACAAATATGCACCAAAATATTATTGTATATAGCATCCAATTATGATCGATGTCAAGAAATTTTACTTAGCTTTGCCCTGAAGTAATGGACAAAAATATGCAAAATCATATATTTCCGCTCCCTATTCATCACCGTGATTAATTATATTACTAATTTCCAAGCAGCGCAGACATTGAAAGAAAACAATGTACCCTTCGAATTTTTTAGAGGTGTCTATGGTTTCGTTAGATACACAGAATCGCGGTAAAAATCCAATCTTGATTGAAAGTTTCAACTCTGACTGAAAATTCAAAAATGTGTAAATTTATTTCGTGTTGATTTCAAATAAGAAACACTTATCAGAATTTATAGAACTCCTCCGATAATTATCATTTCTTTAAGAATGGCTGCTGACAACGTTATTTTTCGACCACATTTTTTTCATAAAAGAAAAGCCCATTTTCGTGTATGAATTAGGACTGGTCAGATAAAAAATACATTCAATAATCATAAGGAAGTTTATATGATTCATAGTATTCGTGTGAAAGTGTTCGAACAATTACTCTCAATGGCCTGTGTTCAAAATATTCTCAGTTTTTCATTCTGTTACTTTTTGGATATAATGTAGTTTTAAATATGTAAATACTTCACTGCATGAGTATTTATTGATTGTTCGCAACATTTTTATATTAATTTTCCGTAGTGCATTGCTCCCTTTCTGGAAACCAAAATACTTTTTTTTTATCAATGGAAAGTTACTTACAAATGGAACGGTTCCGTTGAAAATTTGTCGTATGACCACAGCATCCATAATGGATGACGGTGAGTTATGTATAAAACTTGGCTTCAGACTTCCTTTCTATTATCTCACTCCCTGGCACTAATTTAGTTTGGGGATGAATTGGTGAATAAAAAATGAGCACTACAGCATTAAGTTTCCTCTCAGAGAGGCAACTTGAAGCATAATACTCAAATTCACCGCATATTAGTACATTCATTCAAGATTTTTGCCTCAAGAAATTTACTCGTGCATTTGCTGGAAAGCCTCAAAAAACGTGTAAGAGAGGATCGGACTATTGTATTCTCGGTTGTTTGGCAGTAGATCACATCGGTCATCCCTAAAGAGAAAATGAAAAATTACTTAAATTTAACATTAAGAAAACTAACAAAATAAATTATTGTTATTATTATTATTATTATTATTATTCGATGCGGGTGCTAGCTGTGTCAACCGCTATTCCTTTTTCTAGGACTGCGTGTAATCTCGTGCTCATGAAAAACAAGCGATACCGAAAGTCGAAGAGAGGCAGAGATTCGTCTTCGATACTGAACCGGAACAGACCTCCCTCCGCTCCGCGAGGAAAAAAGGCTTATTAATTGTCTGCGTGCGTGGCCGGGGGGGGGGGCGCAGATGCAGGACGGTCCTGGACGCGTCCGCGGCGACGGCGGCGGCGGCGGCGGCGCGTGATGGTCGCGCGTCCAGGTGCGGTCGAGCGGCGGCGGCGGTGGCGGCGGGCGGCAGAATGGCGCAATTAGGGCCACCGCCCGCTGCCGCTGCCCTTTACCTCCGCGGCCGCAACGGGTTTTAATTAGGTTGGCAGGGCGGACTGCAGGGGGCGCAGGGGGCACGCGGTGGGGCACACGACGGGGCAATTTGCTACGGCCCGCCCTCCGCCATTGTGGCCAGTCTGCGGGAGAACTTGATTGACATCTCCCCTCTCCGGCGTTTTTGTCCCGAAGGCTATGTACCGTACATTTAGAATCACAATTGAAAAACCCTGATAATGTTTGCTCTTGTAATGTTAGGTGGGCGAATTCAAAGCTCGTTCGACGCACGTGTTGATCTGAAAATTTTGATTTCTTTAATTCTGCATCTTAGATCTCATGTTAGACAATGGGCTCCTCTGAAAAAAACTAGTATTGCGTACTCTGAAGAATGATATTATTGCCAGTCCAATGCTCTCATGTAACAAATGAATGGTACGCTAGAAAATACACCGAGAACTACTAAAATTCTGTTACGAACTCTTTGCCTGCAATGTTTCTTCAATGTTTGACAATTTGTTTTCCGTTTCGCCGGACATGATATTGGCAATATGCTGTAATGTATGGTAAACCGGATTTTTTCTAGTCATTTATCTAGTAAATTTTTCTACTATAACCTTTGCAAATTTTTTGAGGCGCTGATTTAAACTCTAGTAAGAGACTTTCTATTGAATTTATCTTTGTAACAAGTGGCACGTCATTCTTTGGGCTATGAAAATGCAGTTGAAGTGTGACTTAATATAAATTAATTCCTCTTTAATTCTATCTTTCCATGTAGCAACCGTCGCTTCAAGTATGCTTTCTGATTCATTTTCAATAAATTCTTTCGATACATTCTCAATGATGTCAAAATGTTGATAATAATATACGGCAACCTCTAACCAGGTTCCCCGCCTCGTAATGATAGCCTCATTTTCACGCACGTACAAACTGAGTTGAGTAGATCATGTTCTTTGTGGGTGGCATTTTTGCGAAAAAGCGAACTCCTTTCTTTAACCACAATGGTATCTACGAACCACAATAGTATCTACGTCGTATAGTTATCGAGGCCGAAAAGTAACACCCGAGAGCTCCAAGTCGACACTCAAAACTGAACTGGAATGCAGATGCTACGATTAGTTTCAAATAATGTACTCTCTTTCTGTCCGCCTCTACTGCTCGCTCACTGGTGTACGCGAAGAGCACAGATTTCCACGCCATCAAGGTCTCGCCAATCACTCTGGAGATGCTTTTTATCCTGGGAAAATTCCCAGACCTAAATTTCAATATCTTAGAAAAATTACAATTAGTTCCTAATAAAAAGTAACTTTCGTTATTAACTTCATATTCATTATTATTATTATTATTATTATTATTATTATTATTAATGTTAACACTGGTAAAAAGTAGTAACTATATCAATAAAATAATTAATAATTGCAGTTTTAGACATTTTTCTGTGAAAATAGCAAAATATATATCGTTCTAACCATACGATCTAAATATTATGCAATTATGAACACTCCCAAAATAGTATGTAAAAACGTGCACTATAAAAACTGAATATCTCACCGGAGAAACATTGTTCGGTGGACATATTACAATATGCGTATATCAAAATGTAATAGAAAAAAGTTGTTATTACATATCTATCCTAGCCCTAATTATAAGAATATTCATCAGCGGGAAAAATCGGTCAAATAGCCCAAATGTTCACTAACATATTAATATACGTAGCATAGAATTCTATCCAATTGTAAAGAAATTTCAGTTAGGTATGCCTCGAAGCAACAGACAAAAAAATGAAAAATCATAGAAACCATAGACCCGTAGTTGTGTGCTCAAGAGTATATCAAGAAATATGTGGGAAAGTATGCTTACGCCTTTTTATTCTTCCCTTTCCTGGACGCGTGTCTCAACAGTCATTTTCCTTTGCCTTGCTGTGGAAGAGATATAGAGTGAATGATTATGAAAGGCGAGTTATGAGTGAAATTATGGTTCTATTGGAATAAGTGATTTCAACATTGAGTAGGGGAAAGTTGCCCTCTTTGGAACAATTTTATATTTTTCATATCTATGCTGTCGATAAAAATGCAATGAAAACAAAATATTTACAAAAAACATTTCTTTCAACACTTCTTCTTTCGTTAAGAAATATATTTCAATTATATTGTTTCTGGGGACGAGGAATGGAATAAAATTGGAAGTGTGTATTCGATTCAATTTGGAATTACCCTAATTTGGAATCGATCTCCCAAATTGATCTCAAAAGAAATGCTTGAAAGATAATAAAGACATTAGATAAACGAGTCAGAGTATTTAAAATAACGTTAAAACAATGTACCCAGACTATAATATATCATATTGCTGCCTTCGTTGAAAGAAATTAGTTTTCTAGGGAAAATAAAATTGAAAGTCCACTACTTTACTTCATGATTTTCACCCCATGTTCAAATGATCAAGAGGCAAACGTAATGATATTTTAAAATGAAATTTCCTGGCGAGTTAAACCGATTCCAAATTAATGAAAACACAACGTAAATTAACAAACAAGCACTGCATTTTTTTCTTCGATAAAAACCAATACTTTGGATTCCTTGAGAGACTAATGGCGCTTCATGTACACATACTTTGTCGTATTATTTCTAATTTTACCACTTTTCGAAATTGCAGAGTTAAAAAAATGAAATACAATATTTTCGAAAAATTTTACAATAAAATATTTCAAGATCTGTCTTTGAACAGACTTAAATCTCTTTTCTTCAATATTGAAGTTGAATATTGTAGGAAGAAGCCGAAAAACATTTTGAACTTTCACAATATTTGAAAAATCAGATATTTCAATGAAAATGTGACTTGGGCCGTTCTTTTCAGCTACAAGTTTGTTGGGTCGACAACAAACATGGCCTGAAGGAGAATTCGGATCGGCAGTTCTCTCCGGTCAATACGTGGCCGGAGATAGTGGAAGTGGTACCATAACAAACGGCCTCGGTCTGCGTGCGGCAATGCTTTCATCTTCATTCTTTTCCTCTTCTCTCCCCTTTCACCCACACTCTTACATGCATTAACCTCACTCCCACATTTGTCCGTAGATCAGTCAAAAGCTTAAACTTGACCCAACTGGGGTGGGAGCTTGCTGGAAAGAAATGCCTGGAGGGGGGAAACCCGCAAGTCAACATGCATGTCCGTGTTACTCTTGTTTTAGCGGGTGAAGAACACCGCCACCTCCCTGAATATAGTATTCACTACACTTACGGGACTAAGAATCAAAGTCGTAACTACTTTAGTTAAGGTGAACCATGGTAATGCATGTGAGAGAGTGGATGACAAGGGAGAGAAAGTGACGACAGTGAGAATGACGTTAATACTACGTGAGGAGTTGTTCGTTTGTTAGGGCACTACTGCCACACTCTCCTGGTATTAACGGGAGAAACGAGGGAAAAAACTGCCGATCAGAGAAGGCCGCTAAAATTCTTCCCCGGACAGTATTTGTAGTTGACCCAGCTACGTATGTAGTGTCGAATATCCGCCACCGTCGTGTCTGACATCCTAGGTTCTCTAAGTCATAAAGTCTACAGAAACAATGGGAGTGAGCCGTCGCAGATGGTGCTTCTATGAGGAACCAACCATACTTAGCCACATGGTAAAAACATCCATGATTTACGCGGATCTCGCATCCACACGCTTCAAACCGCGTATTAGGACGAAGCGTCGCCTCCTGCGTCACCGAAGCCAGCGCTGTACCACTTAATGCAGAGACCGAAAAGGACTCCCCATTTAACAGTGATTGATTGAATGATAGTAATTTCTAGTGCGTCATCGGCTAAGCTCATTAGTCCCGTAAGTGTAGCGCATGTTTTTCCTCGGGCGGAGGCGGTGATCTTCTCCCGCAGACTGGCGAGCTCCGGCGCCGAACTACAGACGGCTAGAGAGAGTTTTCTACCAAACAGATACCTCCAACCACCGGGGCACCACTCCAGCCGGGACAAGCTCTAAACTCCTGACCGGCCTCCAGGATGCGGTTGTGCAGTGCATGTTAGTGTAAATGTGTGGGGGTGAGGATAAGGCAAGGAAAAGGAAGGAGACATCTTGAGCCGTCCGTGGCCCGTTTGTTAGGCAGATCTCTGGCATTTGCCAGGTGTTGATCGAAATAAACACGCAAAACTACCAATCAGAGCAATCCGCTGCCACACTTATCCTCCAAACAGCGCGCAAACTCGACCTAGATATCTACATAGTGACGAAAACCCTGCCACTGTCATGACTCGAGCCTAGGACCTCCCGGTCAGAGGCACTGCAGTGACATCACTTGTTGCCTTGAACCACCTCTCCGGGTGAACCATACTCAGCCATAGGGTAAAAACACCCGTGATTTACGTGGTTGCGAACCCACAAGCTTCGCACCGCGTATTAGGACGAAGCTCCTCCCGTGTCGCCGATGCAACCGCTGCACCACTTAATCCAGTTGATGCCTTGAACCACCTCTCCGGGTGAACCATACTCAGCCACAGGGTAAAAACTCCCATGATTTACGCAGTTGTAAACCCACAAGCTTCGCACCGCGTATTAGGACAAAACGCCGCCTCCTGCGTCGCCGAAGCAAGCGCCGCACCACTTAATCCAGAGCCCAAAACGGGCGCCCCAATTAACGAAACCAATACAATCCGGCCTGAGTCATTGGGAAGCGGAGACGGCGCGCGGTGTCGCTGTCGATTCCGGGTCGCGCGCGCGCTGCGCTGCGCCGCAGCTGCGCGGGATCGGGTTGCGGCGCGCGTGGGGCCGCGTCGTCTCGGGTTTCGCGTGCCTTTGTCTCGGGCGCAGGTGCGGCCGCCTCCCGACGACAATGACGCTCCCTTCGCGAGAGCGCGCGCGCCGCACGCACCGGGAGAGCGCACCGACTGATGCCTCTGCAGTGCTTCTGAGCGGGAGGTCCTGGGTTCGAGTCATGACAGTGGCAGGGTTTTCGTCACTACGTGGATATCGAGGTCGCGTTTGCGCGCTCTTTGGAGAATAATTGTGGCGACGTATTGCTTTTTTTTTTTCTTTTTTTTTCTCAACTTTCCCCCCGCCAGTAACCCTGGCGAGGCGGGAGTTTATTTCCTTCTTGGGGTACAACATACGCCGCAGCTCTATGGCTTATGTGGCAAAAAAGGGGGCAGAACTTACTTACTAACTTATTTCTAACTTCACCTATGGATGAAGCCGGTACTTTGGCCGGCAACCTAAGATTAGCACATGACTTTGTATTTTACTACATGCTTATTTGTTTTAGTTTTCTTGGATTTTTTTCCATTGCTCCACGTATTGCTCTGATCGGTAGTTTTGCGTGTTTATTTCGATCAACACCTGGCGAATGCCAGAGCACTACCTAACAAACGGGCCACGGACGGTTCAAGATCTCTCCTTCTTTGCCCTTGCCCTATCCTCACCCCACACACTTACACTAACATGCACTACACAACCACATGCTGGGAGACAGGTCAGGAGCTTAGAGCTTGTCTCGGCTGGAGCGGTGCCCCGGTGGTTGGAGGTATCTGATTGGTAGAAAACTCTCTCTAGCCGTCTGTAGTTCGGCGTCGGAGCTCCCCAGTCAGCGGGAGATCACCGCCACCTCCTGAGGAAAAACATGCGCTATACTTACGGGACTAATGAGCGTAGCCGATGACGCGCCAGGAATTACTAACATTCAATCAGTCACTGTTAATTGCGGCCGCCTCCCGACGACAATGACGCTCCCTTCGCGAGCGCGCCCGCGCCGCACGCACCGGGAGAGCGCACCGGCTGATGCCACTGCAGTGCGTCTGAGCGAGAGGTCCTGGGCTCCCACTCCCGACGCTGCCAAGATTTCCGACTCCAGCTTGTCACTTCCGACTCCAGCTAGGTCGGATTCGGCCGCTGTCTGGAGGAGAATTCTGGCGGCCGGCTGCTCTCATCTCCAACTGGGAGATCCTAGGTTCGAATCCCGACGTTGCCAGTGGGTTTTTTTCTCCGCTAAATAGCTAGGTCGAGTTCAGTCGCTGTCTGGTGGAGGCTTCTAGCGGCCGGTTTCTCTCATCTCGGACTGAAAGATCCTTGGTTCGAGTCCCGACGTGGCAGCGTTTCTTTTCTCCGCTAGATAGATAGGTCGAGTTCAGTCGCTGTCTGGAGGAGAATTCTAGTGGCCGGCTGCTCTCATCCCGGACTGGGAGATCCTTGGTTCGAGTCCCGACGTTGGCAGGGTGTTTTTTTCTCCGCGAGATCGAGTACAATCGCTGTCTGGAGGTGGATTCTAGTGGCCGGCTTCTCCGATCAGTTGTTTTCCGTGGTGTCTCCTATCAACACTAGGCGAATGCCGGAGCAGTACCCTAACAAACGGGCCACCGACCGTGCGCGATCTTTCCTGCCTCTTCCTTGTCCTATCCTCACCAACTTTAGTACACTCACTTACAGTAGCATGCACTACACTACCGCACACGCCGGGAAACCGGTCTGAAGCTTGGATTTTGTCCTGGCTGGGGTGGTGCCCCGATAGTGGGAGGTATCTGGTTGGGAAGACACCACCAGCCGACGGTAGGTCGGCGGCGGATATCGCCATCCAGCATGAGAAGATCACCGCCACTCCAACCCCCTCCCAAGGAAAAAACATGCACTACACATACGGGACTAATGTCCTTAGTCATTGACGTGCCCGGAAGCACTAATAATCAATCAGTGAAA
>BOPP01000077.1:74891-94740 GCA_017312745.1 Gryllus bimaculatus | reverse complement strand
ACGGCGACAAGCGGGGGCGAGGGCAGAGGCGGCGGCGGGAGCATGGGCGACGGCGGGGACGGAAGCGGCACCGGGGGGACGGGCCGAGGGCAGAACTGAGGCGATGGGAACGGGACGAAAGCGGAGGCAGCGACGGGGGCGGAGACGGTGGTTGCGAGGGAGGAGGAGATGGTTGCCTCGCTCGCACACCGCCCCGCCCCCTAACGACCGTTTTGCGGGTTCCTGTCCTGTGACGCGGCACGGCGCGCCCCTCCGCCTCCTGCTTCGGTTATCTGCGTTTGCACTGCCACGCAGAGCACAAATTTCCTGCGAAACTGGGCCCAGAAAATGCGCCCACTAAATAAAGAGAACTGAAGCAATAGTGAAGTTCGAGATTTAACAAGCCGAAATAGACTGCAAAGTTTTCTTTAATACGTTTTTACATGAAAACACCGTTAAATTTTACGAAAAAATTATAGTATTACACACCATAATGTGAAAATGCATCACTAAAAACAGTTAAACAATTTTTTACAAACTGGAATTTAAAGAAAACGACCGCAAATCATTAACAGGGCAATCAATTTACCGAGCTTGGGGCATGATTATGGAGACATTAATTGGTCAAGGATTGAAAGTCGATTTTCTCCAAAATTGATATTCCCCAATCGATCTGGCGTATGTCGTGACCCCTTGAATTTGAAACATATTTTAATTTTGGGAGTACTTTACGTGAAGCTCCTGGGGCATTTTCAAAATGTTCATAAAAATGGCTCCATCTTTTTTTATTAAACTTTCTTGTTGGATAGTGTGAAGGACGTTTAAGAGAATGGAGCATGTCTCTTTTCGTTAAAAAATCTGATTTTTTGAAAATTGCAAAAATTCTAAGTTCTTTCGGTGTCTTCCTACAACTACAATTATGAAGATATAGATTTTTCTCTTAATAAAGTCAGTGCCTTAAAGATAGATTTTGAAATAAGATGTACACGTAAGCTTCCGCGGCTCGAATCCATAAATTCTCTGCTATCCGGGAGACGCCGCGTCGTTGCCTGCAGTATCACTGCCCTGAGGAAGCCTGCGACATGTCAGGAGATACGTCGGCACCCCAGCCAACGACGCGGCGTCTCCCGGATAGCCGAGAATTTATTTTTGAAATAAGATCAAGTGAAATGTTTCGAAAATTTTAGTAATTTTCGCATCGTTTTGCTTGAAACTACGGGCAACAATGTACGTGCTGGTTTAGCCCCACTAGTTTCTTTAAACTTTCTGCGGATAAAGTGAAATGCGCTGAATCAAATGACATGGGCGCCGGCTTTGATTTAAAACTTTAAATTTTCTAAAAATGTCTCATATGCACTTTTTTTTTAACATCACTCACTTAATGAATAGTTACGAGTAGTTGGCGCAAATATTTCAAAAGAAGTTAAATCAAGTTTTCTAAAATGTAGAAAAATTTAAAGTTCAAGTAGAGAATGGCGCATTTTCAGAACCGTTCGAACAACGTTGCCTCAAAAACAGCTTCGTTTTTTTCGAAAAGTTCCTTATGAAAGAAGGTTTAACTTTTCTATAAAATTACGAACTCCTAAATTAAATTACACTAGCAGAAAACAGAAAAAATGGAAAATGGTAAAAAAAGTGTTTGTGATAGAATACAATGTATACAATATAATTATTATAGTAAAACTAACCCGTGTGCTAATTGAGAAGTCGTGTAAATATCGTAATCGTTCGGTAGCGTTAGTTGATTTTGAGCAATACGTCTATTAATGAGTACGAAGGTGAAGCTTTTTGAAACTAAAATTCATATCCAGGAAATTATTGAAAATAAATACTTCTTATTGGATCTGGCTCAACTTGGTACCTTTCGAATTTTATTCGAACAATTTAATTTTAGGAAGCATTGTTTTAATGTGTATGAAAATTACAGCACATTTTTAAGAATGTTGTATTATGTGATCGTGAAGTGAAGGATAAGCTGAAAAGACTGAAATGTTGTATTAAACTTTATTCAGATGTACAGATTCGACTTTCATAAAAGCGATTGTGGTCCCTGGAGTAAATGAAACTAGTAAGGTCAAAATATCTCTTGAGGGGTGTTTTCAAAGATGTTAGGAAATTGACGTAGAGCGCTCTGTTATGAACGTTTTGGTGAGGAATGAGTAGCAAATACATCTGAAGTATTCTTTGATGAATAAGCATATAAAAATTGCAGTACTTTTCTCGTAATAGTTACACGTAATATAAAAATTCTCTGCTATGTTGTATCACCAACAATAACATTGTAATTAATTTTACATTTGTAAGCTTTATCACTACGTGTCATTATTATCTCTATATTATTATTGTAATAATTAAATAATTGAATTTAATGTTATCGCTAATTACAAAGCACTAACAAAGGATTTTAATACTAGATGTCTGTTGATGAGTGAGAGAATATACGATCATAACAATATGAAGAATTTTACACCAAATTTTAACGTCTCTACTATTTTAGTTGTCATCTTGACACACTTACATTGTCAATTAGTTATTAAAAATCATAATAGTATGTAACCTTATTGGTTGTACATTCCCAAGTAACTTGACACGTTATTGGTGATATTTTTCTTGTATGATGATGATGATGAGGGATCCGACGGCCGTCACGTGATGATTGCATCACATACCTCCTTTTCTCGGGGAAGCACAGTTTTTCAGCTGAGAAAGATAAGAAACATTGCGAAACAGCTGCCGCGTTCTCGAGATAAATAATTATCTCGAGTAATTAATCGAGGTCGTTATGATCACTTAGGACGCAAACAAGTCCTCCAATTTGCATCTTTACCTTTTTCATGCTTGCAACGAATCATTTAACAGAACTGAGTTTCGAGGTGGCGAATTTCCCACTACATCACGACTAAAAATGCGAGAATTCGTCTTAGTTGACTGAAACAAACACGTTAATCTCACACAAAGATTAATTTTATAATAATATTGTTTATGTTAATATATTGTCTTTTTCATCAAAATAAACTGCATGAAAAATTGACTACTACATATTGGAAGTGCTCACAGTTAGTAATAAGCTTTTGTTTCGTTAAGATGTTTGTTCCTACTTTACTAAAAATATTACAAAACGGTCCTTTGCTTAAATAACAGATTTAGGTGCCCAACATATTTAGTCGCACTGGAAGATCTAAATACTGACATATTTAACTATTTTCTGCAGTTACGCATGACGTGAATTAATTGAGTTAATTGAAGTAAAGCATTATTTCATACGCATTTTGCTATCACAAAAATTTGTAAACATGGAATTACATTTGAGGACTTTGCGAAAAACATCAAATGGACACGTACTTAGGTCGTCTATCCGATTTATTGATCTCACCGCACCATTCTATATTTTGCAACTCCATGACTGTCAATATCCGTTTCTGTTTCATATACTGTAGGTTCTCCCTCCGCCATCGCTACCCTACAAGACGCTGCTTCGTTATTCCTACCCTTTTCCGTCCTCAACCCCCCCTCCCCCCTCACAGTGCTCCCGGGCACATCTTCATCCATAAGCCCATCCCGTCTCGTCCCCACCCCTTTCCCGATCCGACACCGCTCTCATGCCCGTCCCATCCCGCCCCGTCCCAACCCTATCCTGTCCTCTACCTGACCCGTCCCCTTCTTAAGCGTCAACTCCGTCCCCGCTTTCAAGTTCGCTTTTGAACCCGTCCGCGTCTCCGCCCCCCCCCTTGCTTTGCCCTTCACCAACCTCGTCCTTGTTAACGCTCCCATCCACGTTCGTCTCTCTCGCCCCGTCCCCGTCTTCGCTTCGATATCGCTTTGCCCCCCCCCCTCCGACGTCACCCAGTTTCAGATCCTAGCCGCATCTTCATCCTTGTATCCTCGAGTGTCTGTCCGCACTTGGGATGCCCAAAAACCCATCATATTTCGATATTTAACATCGATATTTTCCACTAGAAACATTGATAAATATCGATGTTTTTGTTTTCGACGTTTTATTCATATCGATTATATATATTATTTTCCATAAATATCGAATATATCGCCTTTTTTAAAAAGATGTTATGTTATATTTATCGATGATTTTGTACGTAGAATTTATCAGTAAACTGCAGTTTGAACCTTATCTGTATAGAATATTTATTAGGAAATTAAGATGACAGTGAGCCGGTTGTATAAAGCTTTCCATATGGGTTACATAGCTGTGGGTTCAATACAATATATAGGTTCCATAGGCCGCGCACCGTTGCATAAAGCAAATTTATGGAATCTATAACTATATATTCTATACGAACTTCGAGATGCAACCAGTATATAGCGACACTCTTGATATTTGAACACCACTTATTTCTTACAGCGTTTTGCACTTTATTAGCATGTGTTGCGTTCTATTGAGGTGTTTTTGGTTGTATTTCTTAATGTATTCTCAGTAGCAATTTTCTTTTATTTCATTACTTTCATTTTCGTTTATTTTTTGTTTCATTCTTATAGTATTTTAAATATAATTCATTCTTCATATTACCCATTGCCTATTTGTATTTAAATTTATTTACCTTCCATTCTCAAATTTAAGTATTAATTTTTAATTTTTGGTAATTCAATTAATAATAAATTAAAATTCATATTGAACTACTATTCAAATCCCTTTGAAATACAATGTAATAATTAATTTGCTATCTAAACAATTAAGTATTACATATGAATACAAGAAGAGCCCTGAATTGAAGGCATTTAATTTGCCAAATAGAGGCAAGCAATAATGCACTAAAGTGTCATGAGTTTAAAAAAAATTAATCGGAGGGTAATCGTTTAAATTATTCACACTTTATTTGCAATACTAATATTAATACTAGCACTTACAGGGAAACATTTTCATCATTGGTACATCAATAAATTTTGTTATCTTCATTGGTTACCTATGGGATCGGGATGAAATCGTTTCACAACTGAAAATTATTCTTTATGACAAACCAAATCACAGCGCGATGACTGCAAATTAAATTTACTTATGATTCTACGGAGGGTTAAGCATGAGTTAAACTATTCTTTTACGAATCTTTGAATTCTAACGTAAATGAAAAATTTTTGTTTTCATTCATTGCACTCAGTTATTCACCAGTACATTTTACCATCTGACTTTATTGTATCATGTATTTGAAAACAAAAAGTCCTCAAAAGAGGTTGGATGCCACACGTAAGCATTTGATGGAAGTTGATTGATATTGGTGCTTGGTGAAAAAGAATTCAAAAAACGAAGAAGACAAAATATTACAGCGAAAATTAACATGTTTTCATAACCAAATTTAATCCTTCTCGTCACAGTACATGCAAAAATAATGTGTGAATATAGAATTTACTGATATTCAACACATACAAATACACCTAAAACGCACACAACACACCAAATAGAATTTCTAAAAGCCACCAAAACACAACGCAACACAACATAGGGACGCCAGGTATCACCAATAACCTCTAACAAACAGCTGTAGCAGTGCGCAGAGCCGCCATGTTGCTTATTTGTAGAATCCATAAGCATTGGTAGACCCGTTTCAGGACCCATAAGTTATAGAAAACCTTAAAAGCTACATAAATCTTATTGGTTGTTCTAGAAACACATTTTGCCGCTATGTACCATTTTATGGAAACAATAAGCTTATGGATCCCATATCAAACGTTCATGCAACCGGGCCAGTGTGTTTTAAGGCAGAATACACTTCAAATCTAATAATTACGTATTATATGTATTTCATACTGGACATATTACATCGATGATGTATGAATAAAAATGAATAATTGGAATAAAAGCAAACCAAGATATACGTTATTTTTTTAATTTCATTAGTGGATCTGTGCTTTAGTGTATCTGCGCATGCGCAGATACACTAAAGCTATGCGAAAATGAAACTGCGCATGCGCAGAAGATCGGTAGTGCTTTTCTTTCGAGAAGGCACTATCGATCTTCTGCACAAGCGCAGATACACTAAAGCGAAACTTAAACTGAGTTTGTGTACGCCGTACGGACAGCCCTGTCGATCTTCTGCGCATGCACATATGCACTGAAGCGATGCGAAACTTGAACTGCGGATGCGCAGAAGACCGATAGTGCTTTAACGTCCGAGTGTGCACGAACTCCCTTACAGCCCGCTCCCCCTTCTGACCTCCGCTTCCGTTCCCCCCGTGGGCGCGCATCAGAGCAACTGCTTTTCCGCGCGAGTGCCGCTCCGCCGCGCCCAGCGCATCCCGCAGCGGTAACGCACGCGGGGGTGGCGGCGGCGGCGGAGGCGCACGTGCGTGCGTGTTTAAATGTTTTAGCATTTAATCACTCATCCGCCCGCCCGCCCGGCGCGGCGCGGCGCGGAGCGGGGCGGGGCGGCGACGGCGCGGGCGGCCGCGTGGCAGCTGCGGCGCGGGCGAGCAGATGTCCCCGGTGCTTTCGGACTTCATTAGCCCGGCCGCGCCCCGACGCATGGCGTTGGGCCCCGGACGCGTTTTTCAATTAGGCCCCCTCCCCCTCCGCCCGCGGGTGTCGATGACGCGGCCGCTTCCGGGGGCGGGCGCGCGTTTTCACGGTGGCGCGCCCTTCGCCACCCCCGCCCCACGAGGAGTCCAGTCGCCTGCTGCACCGGGGACGACCTCCCCCGCGGACGCTCTCCGGCTGCCCCGGCCCGTCGGCCCATCGCCCCCGTGAACGGGTCACCGCAGGGCCGTACACTGTTTCGCGGTTTCCCCTGATGTGGAGAGAGAGAGAGAGAGACAGAGAGGCAGAGAGACAGAGAGGCAGAGAGACAGAGCGAGAGACAGAGCGAGAGAGATAGACAGAGAGAGACAGAGAGAAACAGGGAGGGACAGAGAGAGACAGAGAGACAGAGAGAGCGAGAGAGAGACAGAGAGAGAGAGAGAGAGGAGAGAGAGAGAGAGAGAGAGAGAGAGAGAGAGAGAGAGAGAGAGAGAGAGAGAGAGAGAGAGAGATGCTATGTCCACACGCGCTAAAGGTACGAAATCTCTTTACAGACAAACCAGGGGAAGTGGCTCAGGGCATCAACTGATGTCACTACAGTGCCTTGTTGGTTCGAGTTCCGACAGTGGCATGGGTTTTGACTCTACCAAAATAGCTAGATCGAATTCAGTTATAGTCTGGAGGAGAATTCCAGCGGCCGGCGGCTCTAGTCTGTAGTTTTCCATGGTTTCTCCGATCAATACCAGCCGGAATGCCGGAGTGGTGCCCTGACAAACGGGCCACGGACCGCATGTAATCTTTCTTTCCCCTTCCGTGTCCTATCCTCATCCCTTTCACTCTTACTCTAACATGCACTACACTACCACCCATTGGGGTACCGATTGGGAGCTTAGAGCTTGTCCCAGTTGGGGAGGTGTCAGAAGATACCTGGTTGGGGAGAATCCCCGCAAGCCGACATAGGTCGGCGTCGGATCTTACCAGCCAGCGAACGAGGATCACCGTCATTTCCTGTTATGTCTGTTCTTACGGACTAATCTTAAAAATTGACGCGCCCGAAATCACTAATCAAGCAATCAATCTTCTTAGATAACTGATCACGCACATGGTTTTAGACTCTCGGCATGAAAACAAATTCCGATCAAATGCTACACTACATGCGTTGTTTTGTCCAGGCATTAAATTGAAAACTCTTTCACTCTGCATTGAACAGCTTCCGCAGGGCTAGAGAGTCTCGTTTCTGGCTCCCAAGAATTGTAAATGCTCATCCGGTTACATGAGTTTCTCAGTGGTACCCACGTCATTGGTACAAAAGGGGTTGCAGTAGGAAGGACTTCATGCACCTGGATTCATCAGGTTGGTCTCAGTTGGGTTTTATTTATTTATTTAATTAATCAAATTTTAATTAATTAATAAATAAATTATATACCACTGATCAGGGAAAACTGATTAGGGATCGACCCGGATGAATTAGTTGATCTATTTCACTCAATCAACCTCACATACGGTAGCTTATAGCCGGTAAAGAGCCTTGTCGAGGTTTCAAGTTCCAAATGCCTTTTAAGTGGGGATAGCTATTGGAGGTGGCGTTCCAGCATGAATCCAGGTGCCAGACGAAGGCGCGCCCTGGAGGGAATTGAGGATGTACCGAATACTGCTTCGATATAAAAACACACTGAAATAATAGACTGTTCATAATATATCTGCCTCACACATTGCAACGAAATTTAATTATTAACTTTTGTTAAAACATTAAGAGTGCACGACTGTAATATCTTAATATTTTAACAAGCAAGTTCTATACTAATAATGACTTTCGTACAGATAAGATGCAGAATTTTATTTTGCTATAGTTTTGAACGTTCTTTGAGGCGAGTGATATCGCTACGAAATTGTTAAAAGCTTTTTTTTTCAACGCTGGTAGCAGCTGTGAGCCGGAGACGAAAGTCAGCGGTAACGTGTGTTATTCGCGATCCCTGCAAATGGCTCACGGGCTCCTGAGGCTGTCAAAACAACTCCGAACTCTCTTCAGTATCTCTGACGTCCGCTTCCCAAAACCTATTTCCGGTGTGCGCATCCTGTGCCGCCCTCGTCGACGCCCTTGTCAGCCCAGGCGCCTGCGACGCCGCCCTCTCGCCGCCCCGCGCCCCGCGCCGCCCCGCCGCCCCCGCCGCCCCCCGCCGCCCCCGCCGGCCCCGCGGCACGCCGCCCCCCGCCGCCCCCGCCGCCCGCCGCCCGGCCCCCGACACCCGCCGCCCCGCCGTCCCCGCCCGACCGCCCCCGACGCCCCCGACGCACGGAACCCGCGTTCACCGCTCTCCTCCGCCAGGTGTCGCTGATGCGCGCAGAGACAGCCTCCTCGCCCTGCCTCTCCCCGTACCACGCCGCTCCCCCTGCCCCCGCCCCGCCTGCGCCTAGCCGGGGGCCCAGATGAGGTGCAGGTGGGCTCTATGGTGCTGGCGCTCAGGCGGCGGGGTTTGTCTCCAGGTTTCAAAATTTTACGCGAGGTTCAATTCTGATTATTTCATTTCAGAATCGATTCAAGGCAGGGTTATCAGAACTTTTTCCCCAATGGAGGACATTTTTACTTATAAAAGGAAGGCATGTCAATAAAAAGGAGAACATTCGACATTTTTATACTCCATGATGTGGAGACAATATACTCAACCATCCCAAACCATTAATAGTCTTTGCGTCATTAAAAATGAAAGCTTCCGATTGGATAACTTTGCCTGTGCACTCACCTTCAATAACCATCAATCAATAAGCTTAAATAAGGTTTATATCACAATAAGGTCTGTTAGATCTATTATGTTGATCATTGATTTGAGTAGAAATGCAGATATTGAAGGCATGAAGTCCCGTCAATTCAACAGGATCAAAAGGAGGGCATTCCATGTAAATTTAACAAAGGAGGGAGGACAGTAGGGCAATATTAAAAAAAGGAGGACAAGTCCTCCAAAACGGCAGATGGCAACCCTGAAGGAAACTGATGATAGCTATCAGCTTTAATCAACATTAATACTCTCTGTCGTGGTATGTTTAGTTACATATTTTAGAATAATGATTTTACCTTTTTATTTGTCGATTTTACCATATACTTTCCCATTGACAAACAATCCATCCCTCTCACAATCTCTATTCCTCAAAAAGTCTCCAACATCATGTAATCGACTATTAGTTGTGCTAACAAAATTACTCGTCTCAGAGCTGTCGTTTTGCAGCAGATGGCACTGTTTTCATGAAATGAGTGGCACTTTCAAAATAAATAACGTGATTAAATATCTCCGCCATGTCAACCCATTTTTGATATCATTAGGAGATAACCCCTACCTTCTAAATGGCCTGCAATCACGATTTCGCTTAAAACGTCGAGATACATTGTTATTTTACACCGGAACGCCTCATATATAATAGAAATCAAACATTTATTTTGTTAATTGTTTTTTACGAACATTATAAGTAATTGATTGAATTTCACGAATTTCAATGGAGGCATAGTGTAAAAACGCGAGGAGTTGGCATTTCGAGGTAACTCACGTGGCTTGGTTAACATCTTTCTTTATGCGGTTAAAGGATATCTATTTTACAACGATATCGTGTCCATAGGCTCATTTTATAATCTTTGTAAGCACTTTTTCAAGATATGCATGGAAGTGTGCTCGGAAGATAACATTTTTGTGTTCTTTTCTTGAAAGTAAAGTTAAGTCGAAATCAACTTTCAACGCAGAATATTCTTCAGAACACATTGCGCTACTCTTCCTTATCTTTGACTTTGTGGAGGACATCGTTGAAATAATTTTCATTGAATCGTAATGTGAAGATTTATGGATTGTTTTATGTGATGGAAGCATCAGCGAAGAAGTGTTCGAACTCGCGCGTTGTAGCCGCGGGGCTTGTGCAGATGCCGCATGCACGCGGGCATTATCGTACTTGCGAGCTCTTCAAAATTAGGAACACTAAACCAAAAGGCTTCCATCAACACGACACACGGTTAGACAAATTGGTTAGACCCGTTTCACACGTTTCACACCGAAGAGCAGAGTGGCCATTTTTTCTAACCAATCCGACCCGATCACCTGAGTTTCTTATCGCTTAATGATTGTTTGATTCAGGACGCGTCTACGGCTAAGGTAATTTGTCCCGTAAGTGTAGTGCCTGATTACTCCTTGAGGTGACGGATATCTTCACCTGATGAATGGTGAGATCCGGCGCAGACGTACTTATCGGGTAGAGACCAGAGATGGGCGGATGCGCGGACAGACGGACGTTTTGCCGTCAATCGCTTTTTCGGAATTTAGGACCCACAAAACATGAAACCTGACTACGTAACGTGTTAGAGGAAGTAATTTACTATATATAGTAACGTCACAATTTTTCGTTTCCAGGGCCCGGCAATAAAAATGTTTCAAACGAATATTCGTCATTTTTCGGCTGACGATTCCAATGCTTTCCCATTCTCACGAAGTAAGAGCGAGAAAGCAAAAAGCAGGTTTTTAAAACACCAATATTTATCAGCATGGTGGAGAAGACTTAAGACTACATGAATTCGTAAAACGAGAAAACGAACGCAGTGAAGGTACGTCAACTTTGGAAATGAGCTCTTCAATGGTGACAGCGCTCTTAGCGTCCTCACTTTATGTTAAAAGTCACGTTCGCTGACCACTTGCGGGGTCTCTTCGAACCGGTGGGCGTTTTGGCGGTTTTTGTTGGGGTTTTTGACTCCTCTCCCCGTACAGGACGGGATCGGAAATCTGGGGTTGTTTTGGAGGGTTGGTTTTCTGTGGAGAGAAGGGTTATTTTCATTCAGGTTGTGGATTGACGGGGTGGGAGGGGGAGGACTGGAGAATGGGATGGGTTTGGTGGGGTGGGGGAAGAGATTGGAAGGTTTCGTAAAGGAGGCGGCGGAGTATATTTTTGTTGCGGAGCTCCGTAGGCGCAGCGCCTGGGTTGGGATCGGGTGTTCTGCGGCGCGAGGGGGGGAGGGGGCATCGGCAGCGCGGTAGCTGCGCGTCCCGGAAGCGGCGCGCGGCGCCAGCATGTGGGGCGCAGCCGGCGCAGGGGCGGCCGGGGGCGATGCGGCGCGCGCGGGCTTCAGGTGGGGCGCAAGGCGGAGTGGGCGAGGGAGGCGACAGACACGCCTCAGACGCCGCCGCAGCGCAGCAGCCGGGGCCGAGGGCAGACGCCCCCCCCCCCCCCGCCGCGGCGGTACAGTCCCTGGCACAACCGCCTTCTGCGGCCCGCCTCCCCCCTTCGCCAACGACACGCGATGTACCTGGCAGAGGGGATCTACTGAACGGACGTCTTGGTACGAGTCCCGACGCTTGCAGGACCTTCGGACACTCACTGGACGACAGCGAGGCGAATTCAGTCGCTTACGGAGGAGAATTACAGCGGTTGGCTGCTCTGATCGGTAGTTTTACCTGCTTTCTTCGAGCAAAACACAAGGCGAATATCGTGACAAACGGGCCACGGACCGCCCGCGATCTTTCCTTCCTGTCCCTTGTCCTATTCTCGCCACTTACTACACTACCACACATACCGGGAGACCAGTGGGGAACTAGAGTTTGTCCCGGATGAGGAGAAACTCCGTTGATGGGAGATACCTGTTTGGGGAAAACTCCGCTAGCCGACGGTAGGTCGACGCCGGATTTCTCCATCGAGGAGGGTCCGGATTATGTTAAATGCACTCTATAAGATGCCATAAACACCACATTGCTATATACGTTTGTTTTTGTCAAAAATTACAGAAATGATATTTTTTGACCACTCTCTCATGTCGTTAATATTTGCATTAGTGCCAATTTCTTTGCATTACTGTTTTTATAAGCACACCTGCTTTAAATAAGGTCAGGTAAAGTTTCCTGAAAACTCAACACTTTTCCGTGAAAATGAGCTTAAAATTCCGCATTTTCAGAAACGCTCAAACGCCATTTTTTAAAAAATGGCTCCAAATTTTATATTCAAACTTTTCCAACAGATAGTGCTAATTGCACTGTTTAAGATGACACAACATTAATTAACTTTGCAATATTCATTTGTTTTTTCAAGTTACACAAATGTAATTTTTTTGAAAGATCTCTCACTTATTTAATATGCACATATCTAGCAAGTTGTAAACACTATTGCGTTTGTGATTCAAAGTGCTTGAAATGTCAAATTAAGTTTTTCGAAAACTCAATAGTTTTCTTTGAAATGATGTTTAAATTTCGAATTTACAGAAGCGCTTAAATGTCGATTTTTTTAAAAACTGAACCACACTTTTCGAAGAAAATTGCCTTTTAGGACGATACTTTATTGCTATTTAATATTCTTAAAATAATATTTCCGTTCTCTATTAGGAAGCTGAAAAATTAAGAAAATTTCAAAAAACTGTGCTTTGGCCGTCGATTGCAGCTGGGAAGAGTATGTGGCAATTCCGAATAGCTAGCCGAGACCTATGGGAATAGGAAACTAATACGGGAAAATGTGTGCTATTCTGTGGCACCTATAGATTCTAACGGGTTCTGATTCCTTACTGATAAAGAATATAATCCAACGGCAGTTTCACTATTTGGCGAAATTCGTTTATCGATCTTTGCAGGGATAAGTATTCTTGTGACTAACGTCATGGCATGAAAGATCGATTTGAAACTTGATGACAGATAAAACTTTGTCCTAAGGAATGTGACAACGATAAAGAAATTTCCTTTGTTATCATATTAGTAATTTGCATTTCTGTCGCATAAATATGTACAAAATCCTCCTCAGGCGATCCTCTTCAGGCCCTCATCAGCGAAGGGCTTGAAATGTCGTGCTTCCTAAGTAAGGGCGACCACACATCGAAAATAAAATGTAGTAAACAAAGAATGAATGGAGAAAAATTCAGTCTGATTGTGCCGTCCATTAATCCTTCATTATCATCATCATTCCGTAACCCATTCCCCAAGGTTGATTCCCCAGTTTAGGGGAATGAAAATTGGATTCAGCAAAACCATGCATAGGATTGTTTTGCAAATTCAAGAAACACCTGTCCATTGGCCTGAGTTGAAACTCAGCGATTTTGAAAATCATTCATTAGTTTTTGGGGGTACTTTACATGACACCCCAGGTAATTATTCAAAATTTTCTCGAAAATTTCTTGTAACAATAGCGTAAAATGCACTTATAGATGTGGCAGAGGTCCAATTTCACAGTTAACTCTGAGGTAATTTTTGAAAATTTCAAACGTTTGAATTTTTTGGGGGGTATTCCTACAACTACAAATTAAAGACAGAATATTTCCTTCAAATAATTTTTTTTTAGATAATTTATTCTTTCATTAAGGTCAGGAATGGGTTTTTGAATATTTTATTAGTTTTCGTGCAATATTGCATGCAATTTGTGCAATTAAAAAAAAGATTTTCTCAAAAACGACTCAAATTTTTTTCTTGAAATTTTTGATAGAGATTGTGTTAAATGTACTCTATCAAGCGACATAAACACCATTTTGCTCTATCCAAATGGGCGGAACTTTATTCCTGTACTGGAGCAGGAGTGTACTTGTAATATGCTGGTTGTGATTCATTCAATAAATTCTACTTTATCGTGATTGCATCGTGCATTATTTTTGCAACTTGATTATGCCTTCCCAATTAAGAAGAGAGTAAAAAGCATCCAGCGTGACATTTTCTATAGTTTTTCCTGCAGCTTCACATTTCCTACATGTTTACACATCGTCTACTTTTAAACAATGCTTACGATAATTTATGCCTTGATAACTCTGTCTTGAATTGTCATTATAGAACCCCTACTCTCAAGATATATTTATTTCTCTAAAAGCCACTCCTCCCGAGGCGCGTCTGTTTATATAATTTTGAAACAAGAGTTTGGGGTATCTTCAATTAATTTCTTGTTTCCATTCATTATACGCTGAATGTTGCGAAGAGATTCTTCATTCATAATTTCATTCGTGGATGCTCAATCAAAGGAAGCTACAGTCCCCGTTAATAATTCATTTCATTAACATTGAAGTGGAATTCGTGGTATTGCTCTAGATTGGCTATGTTCGTACCATAAACAACGATCTCAGAGAGTAAAAATACCTTACTTGAGTAATGGAACATTATGTACACACCTTTCCGATTCTTTGCCAATTTCATGTGGAATCCCGCAGTGATTGATTTTAGGCCCTGTACTCTTCCTACTATACGAAAACGATATGTCCTCGACGATTAGAAACGGAAGAACAGTTATCTTTGCGGATGATACGAATATTCTTTGCAATAAAGAAACCGTAAATACTACAATATCAAATATTTCAAATTGGTTCCCTTATAACAAATTAATAGTAAATGAAAAGAAAACTGGTTCAATACAGTTTTTCATTACAAATGAACAGCTATGTACGCCATTGAAAATGAACGATGTGCCATTGAGTGATGATAAGGAAACAAAATTTTTAGATCTTTCAGTTCAAACGTTAAATGGAACGTCTATATAAATGAATTGAACACTAAATTAAGTTCTTTATTCTATGCTTTCAGGTTTCTTTCAAATTCAGTCAGTCTCTATACTGCTCGTTGTGTATATTTCAAGAATGTTCATTGGCATAATATTCTGGGGAAATACATCTTATAGTTCACAGACTTTTAGATTACAAAAAAAGAATTGAACGAATAATAAGCAAATCACACCCACGTTAATCTTGTAAGTCTCTTTTCATTAATATAGGTATTTTACCATTACCTTGTCTGTTGATATATAAATCAGTGGTTTTTGTTAAACATGATTTACTTATGGGCGTGAATAGATTTTCAGCAAACGCCGATGTCTATAACCACAATAATCGACGTAGTAATCATATTCATTAGGTGACAATATCAACAGTTCACTACAAAAAAATCACATACAATATGCACATTATTTTATAACATCTTGCCAGATGACATTAAACGATTAACTTTGGTACAAAATTTTAAGTCCTAAGTAAAATATTTTCTGCATCACAACTGTTTCTGTATAATAAGAGACTATACCGAGCACCCAAAAGGAAAGTACTATTAATTTTAACAATGACATTTAATGTATTATTTAGCATTTGGATTGTATAATTCTAAAGAACATGTAATCAGCATTGTATTTAAGCTTCTGGCTTTATGGGCCTCATCTCGATCAGGTTTTCGTGCAGTTTCCCTGATTCTTGAGTAAATGCTGAGATGACCCTTGGTTTTGCGTTTGGACATAAATGTAACAACAAATTAATTTCTCCCCATTGGACGTCACACACAGTTATTGACTGTTTTCGACGTAAATAAATAAATAAATAAATAAATAAATAAATAAATAAATAAAAAAGAAATAAATAAAATAATAAATAAATAAATAAATAAATAATAAAAATAAATATAAATAAAAATAAATAAATAAATAAAAAATAAATAAAAAATAAATAAATTAAATAAATAATAAATAAATAAATAAATAAATAAATAAATAAATAAATAAATAAATAAATAAATAAATTAAATAAAATTAAAAATAAATAAATAAAAATAAATAATAAATAATGAAATTTCTCTTTATCAAGCATAATCAACCATTTTTTCCTTTGTATCAAGCGAAGATATTTTTATGTTAAATAACACTCTGTCTCCCATCATTCGGGGTAGATAAAATCTTCTTCCGAAGGAGTTTGGAACAGTCTTCTCGTCCTTCAGTCCAGTTTCACCAGGTCATATCAAATCCACTTAACAATATCCTAATGTGTAAGTTAAAACAGGCACAGCCCACACGTGGATTGCTAAAATCAGATTACCTCCAGATAAGAAAGTGTTTAACAGCTTTGTCAGCCGCTTTTGATTGATTAGTGATTACAGGCGTGTCAACTGCTAAGTTCATTAGTCTCGTAAGTCTAGTGGTGTTTTTTACTCTGGAGGTGGCAGTGATTTTCTCCCGCTGGATGGTGAGGTCCGGCGCCGACTTACCCATCAGCTAGCGGGGTTTTCTTCAACTAGGTATCTTCAATCAGCGGGCCACCGCCCATGCCAGGACAAGCTCGAAGCTTCCGACTGATCTACCGTCATGTGTCATAGTGTAGTATGTAATAAGGGGTATGATAGGACAAGGAAGAGGAAGGAAAGATCGCGCGCGATCCGCGGTCCGTTTGTTAGGATACTGCACCGACATTCGCCTGGTGTTGATCGGAGAAACAACGGAAAACTACCGATCAGAGTGACTGGCCGCTAGAATTGTCCTCCACCTAGCTGACAAGTTACTGTCGAAAATCCTGTCATGGTCGGGGCTCGAACTTACGACTTCCCGGGTAGAGGTACAGCAGTAACATCGGTTTATGCTCTGAGCCACTTCTGTTCAGTGAGGCGCTTTTAATATTTTATTCGGAGTTTCTCTTTCATACGATTATGATTCATTCGATAGTTCTGAGGCTTTCCCAAATATCAATAAGTTTCTTCAGGAGGTATGGGTTTAACATCACTGAATATTTGGTTATTGATTTTTACGGATCCATCATGATTATGTTTTGTAACTTTTATACCTATACCTTTATACCTATACCTACCTACGAACGTTATCATTATGTCATCACAGAAAATGCTTGCTATATTTATAAGCGAGTCCGATTTATAATTCAGCTTGAGCGTAGAGATTTAGGTAATCCTTGTACGGTAAAAGTATTATGTTTTTTTCTCCTTTTTCGCACCTACTTTGTAATAAGAAAAAGTATCGTAATCGTAAGTAAAAGTATCGTGAAAACTGCAAATTTTCGGCAGAAAACTCTTATTGCATGGACCGAGTAACAAAAAAAGTTGATAAATCCTGTTCCTATATATAGTAAATTATTTTCTTTAACATGTGGCATAGCCAGAATCCATGTTTTGTGTCTCCTTGATTCCGAAATCTCGATTGATGGCAAAACGTCTGTCTATCTGTCCACCGTCTGTCGTTCGCCGTCTGTGGTCAACGCAAATGCGGAAACCTTTATTCTGATTTTCTCAAAAATTGATATTTACCGATTGATCGGAATGAGCTGGAGGCTTTGAAAGTTTCAAACGCATTTTTCGATTTTTGAGGATTCTTTATATGAAGCCTCAGAAACATTTTGAACCTTTTCTCAAAATAGCTCCAAAGTTTTTGATGAAACTTTGTTATCAGAAAACGTAAAGAAAGCTTAAAACAATGGTGCATGTTTCATCTTCGTTGAAATCCGGGGTTTTTAAAAATTGGACTTGTAGAGTTTTTTTGAGCGTCTTGCTACAACTAAAGTATTCAAGATTGAAACTTTCTCCTTTATAAAATCTGTTCTTTAAAGTCAGATACTGAAATATCTGGTTCAATTTTTCGAAAATATGAGCCATTTTTGTGTAATTTTGTGCGAAATATGAACAATTTAAAAAATGTTTATGTATTTTTTCTTAAAAAACGACGCCGAATTTTTCTTCAAATTGTTTCCTCGTATTTAATAAAGAGACGGTAAATAATACGGTGCTAAATAATAATACGGTCCATTTTTGGCGAACTCTCCGTATTTTCGAGAATTGCAAAAAGTTAACATCAAAATATTTTGTTACTTGATATTCAACAAAATTGAAGATAGCGATTTTTGCCTCAAACAAAGTCTGTTGTAAACAATGAACTCTTTAAAAAGGCCATATACAATTTTTTGAAAAAAAGCGAGTAGATTTCGCGTAATTTTTATCTGAAATCTATGCAGTTGCTGAAAACAATTCTTAAATCAGCACCGAATTTTGTCATTAATTTGGTAGGCCTCAGGACGTTCATAATGCATGCGGCTGTCGCGACAAGTACATAATACATACTTACAGTTAGACATAAAGCAAGAATGTATTTGCTGTTAAGCTCCACTAGTTTAGTATGCAGACTAGCCAGATTTAGTGTTGTTCGAAAGAGTTGACAGCGGGTTTAGATCTAGGCAAAACAATAGTGCTAATGAGAAATCGACCTGGAATATACCTTTTTACGAAGATCAGATTTGCCCAATATTTTACCTTGAAATCATATGTGCGCACACAATTTATTTATTAAATGTAGAAGAATATATTCCTATAACTTTGTTCAGCCATTTATGAGGAACAGAGATAAAGTTCGGCTACAATCAGTGTATCTGGTGTGGAGATTTCTTTTCCTGGTTTATGCTTACTTTAAAACAACTTATCAATGATGAGTTTGTTTATATCCCAAAGGCTGTTAATGCAAACCCTCTTCAAGGATATTATTATCTGCACATGTAGGTGAATTTTGTCTCCAATGTCAGAGGTGAGGAGCATGTATACGGGTGATAAACATATTATCGGTCTATAATTCCCTGAGTTTTGTACGTCTTTTTTTTTGAGATTAGAAAAGTGTCATCTTCACTTACACAGGCATGTTATCGGAGTTATTCCCCTCCTCAGTGAAACAGCGAGCTATGCGTTAACGAGTACAAGTGAAGTACTTCAACCAGAAATTTTGAATCCTGTTTGTAGTGGAGATTTTCAATTTCGAGTCTATCGTGTGGCACTCGCAATATCCTTGATTGTTATTTCCCTTACGTTCGTTTGGGACAGGTTCTTATGTTCTTTCTTAGTATATTCAAGAATCCTGATTCATTGAATTCATTAGTTTTAGAACTTTTGCTTGTCCAGTGCTATTTAAAATCGTGCTAATTTATACTAACTCGCCGCTTGTTTGTGTCAGAATTCAACTTTCTCAAAAATTCTCTTTGACGGAATCTGAATTCTCCGATTTGTGCCTTTCTTTTTGTTATTTCATTGTATGTTTGAAGCTGTGCACTTTTCACTTTCATCTTCTGCCTGATGTCATATTTTAGATCAACAGGTTCTTCTCTAGTAATACAGCAGTGTATATCAATTTTGTTTTTAGTTGCAATAGCTTTTACGCATACCTTCTCATACATTTATTTGATTGGTTACCTTCAAAATATTGAGAGACAACATACACTTTACTTCTCAATTCATCAACATTGTTTTTGAGTCATCTCTTCCAGGACATTTTCTTCTCGTTTTGTTTTCGCCAAGTTTGTCTTGGATGGTAGGTCCTTTAACTATTCATTTCAAACGCTGTTAAGGTAGTACTGTTCAAAGCGAGTTGAACTTAAGATAGATTTTGTTGTATACCCAGTTCTTTTAAGATGTCATTGATTTGGGAAATAACTAATTTGCCTTCGTTTATTTGATGTAAAACTGGTATTGTTGATCTCCTTAAAGGATCGACTTGGCCGAAGTATGGAAGAATACTTTTTCCTTCATTTTGTTTCATCTGGATCTAGGAGATATCCAGTGTTCAGTACTTTTTTTATTGCTTCCTATTTGCTTATATTGCTTTGTATTATAGTCACTACACGTTTTTAACCTCCTGCCTTACTGATGATTCATTTCTTTCTATTTGTTCATTGGTAGTGACATAATTGCAACTAGT
>BOPP01000077.1:16236-65283 GCA_017312745.1 Gryllus bimaculatus | reverse complement strand
CCTCGCCCCGCCCCGCTCCGCCCACTTGGCCTGAACCACGAGACTGCGGTCACTCGGCCAGCAGGTTGGGCCACCGCCATGCAAGTGGACGCACGCCCTTACACGGGCCCACACACGCTTAAAATCGTTCGCGCTTCGTTTTTCCCGAACGGGTAATGGCCAGCGTGGGCCCCAAGCAATATTTAAAACGCAATCGGATTTGCCCAATTCGGCGAATCGGTTTCTAGCCCTATTCCACAGATAAACTTTCTGATATCCAAGAATTTCTGACAGTTTAACGTAAATATCTTCACAAATCAAAACAGTCTCTAATCACCATATTACATTATATCAATTGCAAGAATAGTCCAAATTATGATTTCATTTTCACTATTTTACAATTATCTTTGAAAGTGTACGCTCTCGTAGGGTCCATATATAACGCATTTTTTTCTACTCGGTTACCTTACTTCCCAGAGTAAAATTGCTGGCTGTCATCCTAAACGAGTGAAGTTTTTATCAGAAGTAATTTCTTATACATTAACCTACATTTCCTTTTTAGTGCTGCCAAACATTAAAAAAATAATTTCCGAAGGGTATACTCCCTCTTAAAAGATATAATATCAAAGGTATAAGCCGTATAGTTTGGCTTTCAATATCTACATTCCACGACTGAAGACATGCAAACATCATCTCAAGTGATTTACGAAGTGTGGCGGTGCTGAACTGAGAAAACACACTTTAGATGTGCTACAAGTTTTTGAGAAAGTTTGGTATCTAGGCCTCTTTAAACTGAAAGGAATCCTATCTGCCTTAATTACCTACTACTATTAAAATCGTAAAGTGAGGGAAGATATCTTCAAATATAATTCGAAGGTCAACACTCTTCCTTTTACAAAGTCAAATTAGGAATCACCCATACTAATGTCTTTGCACCGTTCCTCTGTGGTTTATAAGCCGCTAATATCCCAAATACACCATAAACTACATTGCCAACGTACGTCATGACTAGACCTCGTAATTTTAGGCACAAAAACGTGATGATTTAGGCACCTAAAACAGGTTAAAACATTAATAAATTAGGCACTATCGAGACTGAAATGTGACGTGACGTTATAAGCACTTAAAATAGGTTACAATATTGTTCCTCTTCACACTACGCAACGCAGCTGCTACAACACAAGTACTGACTCCCTAACACACACACATACACACACACACACAAACACACTTACACACACATACACAAGCACACTTACACACAAAAACACTTACACACAAAAGAAAACGCGAAATGATGTTTTTTTTCTTTCTAAGGGTTCAAAACTTGGGCCCTATTTTGTATACTTCGGCAGTTGCATTTTTGCATATTTTCCTACAGTGCCGCGACGATAAACATCAACCTGACAACATGCAGCTGCACTGGGAATGGGTGCAATGGCCTAAGAAGTGCGTGCTGACGAGCGAGAAACTTTCTCTTTCTGTTGACTTGAAGAGCTCCTTGTGTTTGGCGTGTTGCATGATATCTCGGTGCGTAGTCATTTGTGTATTCGATCAGGGAATATTCGCGTTTCAGGAAATTCGGAAAAGTATTTGCGTTTCGGTTCCAGATAATTTTAAAAATGAATAATTAAAATGTGATTTTTTTTCAAAATTACTTGTTTCAAGCAAAAAATATTACAATAGGCATCAACTCCATTTTAAACATTTTAGGTTCTAATAGATTCTTTCAGTAGATCTATTTTGTCATGATTCATAAACATCTGCAATTATTTTCCTCATCCTTCAAAAGGAATTGAATAGGCATTTGTTCTAAAATCCTATGTCTAGCCATGAAACATAAATAACAGTCTCAGATGACGGCCCCAGTCACGCTTTGATGAATATTCAAACGTGGGTAAATTGAAAAAATCAAAAAGTTCATCAACTTGAGTTACGAGTTAATCGATATTAATCAGCGCCAGTGGCGGTTGGTGCCCCAACAGGCTAGAGGTTGCACCTACATCGAACGACGGAAGTGTTATTTCCAAAATTCAAAATACGAAAATATAATAGAAATGTAAGAAATTCAAATTAGTTAAAACTAAGTTAAATAGAAGTCTATATTGAATCATTACTTACATAATTTTAAGCGTCGTGACCGAGTCAGGTGTATTATACACCTCCCAATCTCGTGGTTCTGGCTTTGATTTCCTCTCGACACTTACGATCGTCTCTTACATCGTTACATCGTAAAAAGCACTATTGCTTTGACCCGTTTCAAACAAAAATTATTTTATTTCGACAATATCACTACCCTGGTATATTTTGTAACAAAGATCCTTCAATATACTTGTCCATATTCTACCAGCGCTCTCCATGGTGTAACTGCAGCCTGCTGCATCTGCCAAGAAAGGGACTTCATTCCAGATCGGCCAATTTTACACAAAGAATTAATCATGTATTCATTTTAAATCAGTAAATATTACATGAAATGAAAACATATTCTCTAAATATCATTCATAATGCATTAAATGCCCGCAATAATTTATTGGACTCGTGTACTTTCAATAACAAGCGAAATTCATAAAATTACATTGCAGTGAGTCAGACGAAGATAATTTGGTATTCCCTTGAGACTCTCTCCGTCGCCACGTAGCGCTAGGTTACCAAACCAAAAGACCCTATGTTGTCCGTGTCAAATCAAAGCGCCAAAAAATAAATGCAGTAAACTCAGTAAAACTCCAAGATCCAAGAGCGTGGTGCAATACCTGACAAGGCATCAGGACACGGAGAGAGCAGCTGTTGGACGTTCTTTGGTTTTTCATATACCTCGATATTGCTCCAATGTCTTGAGTATTGAATGTCATTAAATGGAAAATATATATTCCTAAGGTATTGAGAAATATTTTTCGATTATATCTGGGGGTTGTGTAACCGTGCAACCTAAGCAGGAGCCGCCACTGATCAGCGCACTTCAACTAAGGAGACAAACCTGCCCTCCAGAAAAACTAATGATCAAACAATACTTCAAGCTAATCAAGTGAGGTATCTAGGGCTACACCACGGCCAGTAAGTTGCTTGAAAATCCAGCAATATTAATAAGAATGCTGAATTAAAACTTCGGTTCATTACACTACATTGGGTTTTAAATCGTCGCCATCGATAATATCTATATATAATGTAATAAATAATATAATAAAAGTTTCACTTTAAAGTCATAATACAGACAATTTTCACCCACTGGATGCAGTTTTTTGGTTCTGCTGTCGCATCCAATATAGATATTTTCCTTTTTCAATATAAATTTTGAGAACAACTATAATTTCTTCTTGGTAAATATCAAATTTAACACTTCACTGCACACCAGAACCGACTACAGAAACATAAAATATCTAACAAATGTAGATTCTTATCCCAACTATTAAGCAGTCCACCTTCAACACTTTAGCTAAAGGTTAAAATGAACCTCACAACTTCAATGTAACGTTTTCTATCCCTTAATTTTCAAAAATATTACTATAAAGAATTTTTCTTTTGATTTGTAATTCATGTTATTGCAGCGTATTATAATGCATTTTATGTAATGGACATCCATGTAAAAATAGATTTAATAATAAACTGATATAAATATGAATAATAATGAACCGATATAAATATGGATAATAATAAACAGATATAAATACAGAATAAAATAATGTGCAGATTGAAAATTCGCAACCACCCAAATAAATTTTATTAATTTAGCATTGTTTACTATCACGAAGGAATGGTTTATCGAGATACTTAAGAAAAAGGCTGAATAATGTGTTGTGAAATATGACTTTTTTTAATTTTGGAAAATGTTGAAATGTTTAATTCGCAGTTTTCAGTGTGTCTATACAAAAAACATGTCAGGTTTAACGACAAAAAAGAAAAATTTCCAAATATATAGCGATGGAAATATCTGAATTAAAGGTGATTAATATATCAATAATCTGTCACATTACTTGTCAGATAGTATAATTCTTACGTAAATGGAAGATTAATTTAAAACTTTGACACTGGATATTATTAACAATTCTAAATTATCAGGAAATTCACATTTCAAGGAACCCAATGAAGTAGATCAGCTCCAAATAAGATAGTGTGATAACAGGTGCAGTAAATGCAGATAACAGATTCGTCAGATAAGAAAGAATACGTGACGGTGACCAGTCTCAGAGGTAGCAAATCATAATGACTCTAATAAACTGTTAATATATTGATATTTTTTACTCTAAAACATATTTAATACGTAAAATAATATTTTTCGCAATATTGAAGGAATATTTTATTTTGAATTTATTTTAAGTGGTATCAACATCTAGGTCATTAGCAAGTAAATAAATACAATATTTTAGATTTTACATTAACAATATTAGCTTTTTACAATATTGAGGTTACATTATAATGATTATTGTGTATACAAAAACATGAACCTTGAAATTATATCAATGACAATTATTACAGAAAGGTGTAAGATATTACCTTATTCATATATATGTTTCCAGTTTTTAAATTTTTTAAAATCTTTCCAATTTTCCAACAATTCCCAAAAAAATATTCTCTTGCAGTTAAATATTTCCCAAAACACCCATTTCGATACAAAATTTTATTATATTGCTTTGGTATGTGACATCACTTGGAATAGAATTAAAACTTCCTGTGTCAAAAAATTGAGGTCTGATGGAGTTATATCGGGGACATTCCTGGAGGAGATTAATATTATACCATTATAGTATAATATTGTATGTGATTATAGGAATATGACTATATATATTATATGACTATAGGAAAGTTAGGTATGACCCGATCTAATGCGTGAAAGGATTATTTGTTCACGACATGAGAGGCTTGCGTGCGCTTTGAGGGCAAAAAATTTACCAATTTTCTTATGAGTTGTGCTTGCTTTGAGATTATTCCATTCGTTTGACCACATCTTCATGACTTTGCCTGTGAACTTCAGGTACTGAACGAGAAATTGTTTTGCTGAAAATGCACATTCTACAAAGAATTTCTTGGTTATTTTAGATCTTCTTCGCGGTTTTCGTAATGAGAAAGAATACACCATATTGAGACGAACAGTTGTTTCAACTTCATATTGTACATTTTTTCTTATAATCGTTTTAATAGGTTCCTAACCCAAATTATTGCCCCCTTATACAAAGACATGCCTCTCGTGGGTGTATAAAAAAGCAGAGCAATATGAATGAATACTGCATGGTTGTTATTTTCGTAAAGTTAGAAATTTTTCTTTAGTAAACATTCATTAAATTTTTTAAGAAAAATAGTGACTGTACATCAATAGGAACTTTCTTGCGTTATTTATAATGGTTACTTAATATTATAAAACTACTGGATGCTGCAAAAGTGTTTCCAATCAGATTGTTTGCTCACTCTAGGATTCAAACTCTGTAACTGCACATTCACGTGTGGGCTCGTTCGCGAGCTGTCAGCGAGCCCTCGTGCGGTTTTGCCAGTGTGGATTATTGGGAGCAAATGTAGATTGGACGGGGCTTAGCAACTGAGATGCAAAAGCATTTCTGTCGACGACCCTTTCAGTCAGACAATCGATAGTGGGCGTGGTTGCGCAATTTAGAGGTCAGGAAATGAGGCTCCACTCGCTCTCGTTGAGGGCGTTGGCAGCCAGTGCAGTGATTGCATCGAACGCGTCATGGGAAAATTGCCCTTGATGCCATAGAAAATCTGAGCAGTTTTAAGTTAATTTGAAACATAGGTGACTGATGGTTCACCGTGTATTAATTTAAGCGGAAACAGGCCAATTCACTATATTACATTAAATAAAACTTGAACATGATCAAATCAGTGAACTAATTATGCGTGATCCATTTAAATTGATTCATTCAAATATCTCAAGAACGAAATGCGACATCATAATATATTATATAAAATGTGATATTTAAGGGGGAAATACACCCACTCATCTAATTTTTTAAATTGCAGACACGGATTTAACAGCTAAAATAGAACGTTTTTGTTTGGAACGTATACTTTCACGCCTTACTACGTAAGAAGAGAAAATATTGTCATCTTGCGCCGTAAAAAAGCCATTTTTTGGCAGAAAAACTCTTATTTCTGGGCCTTGGTAACAAAACAGTGGATAAATCGTGGACCTGTGTGTAGTAAATTACTTCCTGTAACAGGTTGTATAGTCAGAAACCGTGTTTTGTGGGACCTTGACACCAAAAAATTGATTGACGCCAAAAGTTTGACTATATATAACCACCTAAACCATACAGATAATTTTTTCCAAAATTGATATTCCCCGATCGATCTATAGAATCTAAGTCCTGCGATTTTAAAACGAATTTTTAGATTTAACATGAATCCACAACGTTTTCGCAATTTTCTCAGAAATGCTTCCAAATGTTTTATGTAACTTTGTATTTACATAGCGTAAAGGACGATTAAAAGAAATGAATGACCAGACCAGGACCATAAAAGGAATGAAGAACCATAACAGAAATGCTTCTCAAATGTTTATGTAACTTTGTTATTTACATAGGTAAAGGACGATTAAAAGAATGAATGACCAGACCAGGACCATAAAGAATGAAGAACCACTCAGAAATGCTTCCAAATGTTTTATGTAACTTTGTATTTACATAGCGTAAAGGACGATTAAAAGAATGAATGACCAGACCAGGACCATAAAAGAAATGAAGAACCATACAGATAATTTTTTTCCAAAATTGATATTCCCGATCGATCTATAGAATTAAGTCCTGCGATTTTAAAACGAATTTTTAGATTTAACATGAAGCCACAACGTTTTTCGCAATTTTCTCAGAAATGCTTTCAAATGTTTTATGTAACTTTGTATTTGCTTAGCGTAAAGGACGATTTAAAAGAATGGCGCAAGTGTCATTTTCGTTCAAATTCCTGATTTTACGAAAATTTGCAAATCTCAAAATATTTTCAGGGTCTTCCTTCGTTTTTTGCCAATGAAATATTTTGTTCAAATATAGGTTATAAAGTAAGGTCATTTATAAATTTGAGTAGATTTTGGCGTTAAATGTGGGCAATTTATAAATAATTATTTTCTCAAAAGGCTACATTTTTTATTTCGTTGAATATATCCTCTCTCCGGTGAGAAAGTAGTGCTGATCCGAATCTGCGAACTCTGTATTTTGGAAAATTGCAAAACTCAACATTGCAAAAGTACATAAATGATTCTAGCAGAAAACCTGTTCTAAAAATCTGAAATTCGAATAATTTCTTGTGAACTTTTTGAACAAGCTAGTATTTTTTGCATCATTTCTGTTTCAAGTGAATCCAATTGTTAAAAAATCCTAAAAACGGCTTGAAATTATTCTTAATTCCCCTTCCCCCTAGAATAGAGTGAAGGACACAAATATATGGCAAACGTATAATTTTTATTGAATGTTTTGAATTTCGAAAACTGCAAAAATTAGAAAGAAGAAATATTCACTAACCTAACACTATTACTTTCAATTCTTCATATATGATACTGTAAAAATAAAAACATGGGTATCTTCTTTTTGTCACAGATCTGTTACAAACACTATCATTTCAACAGATTTCGAAAATCCGAGTTAATACAACTCGTCGGATATTTCTTTTTACTTTTTCCTATACGTACGTTAGTCCTACATATATGACACAATTTATCCACTTTTCCAATACCAAGGCCCCGTAATAAAGTTTTTTCTATTGAAAAATCGCCGATTTCTGTCGCAGCTTTACAATACTTTTTGTTTACTACGTAAGTACGTAGTGAGGCAAAAAAGTAAAATATTCGGAGTAATTGTTGAGAAAATTTTGAAAATATCCCAGGGGCTTCATGTAAAGTACTCCCAAAACTAATGAATAATTTTTAAAATCGCAGAGCTTCGACTCAGGCCAAATGAACAGGGGTTTCTTCAATTAGGAAAAAATCCTTCGCATAGTTTAGGCGCTAGTGCTGTTCACAAACATCAGACAGACGGACGGACGTTTTGGAAAAAAAAACATTTTCGATATCAGGGGCCCCCAAAACGTATATTTCCGTTGAAATCTCGAAATCGATTTTCCGCAGCATTACATAATTTTCCCTATACTACGTACATTACTCCGTGTATACGCACGTATACGGGAAAGTAGAGAGATAAGAAAATGGGGAAGGATGTAACGGAAGCACAGCAACGAGGAGCCTGTTGCTTGCCGCAGTGGACCTCACCTGCTCGGAGCGTGCTGCCAGCGCCCGCGTCGCCACCGCTGGTTGCCCCGCGCTGGGCGCCCATCACTGGGCGGGGCGGGTTCCGCTGGGGACAGGGGCTCGCCCGTGGGGCTCGGCTTCAACGGGCAACTTAGAGGAAGCGAGGCGGGGTAGAATTATGGAATATAAGAAGATCCTGAGACTTGGGGATATAAAAATGATTTGGAGAACGTTTCGAGTGTAACGTGCAGGAGCAAATAAGTGATTGGTGATGTGTAGGGCTAGGATTTTGGTGACCTAAAAACTACATAAAATGCCCTAAAAATAATGCATTTATGCCTTAAAATCCTTCGAATTGTCCTAAAAAGTCTTAAAATGCCCTAAAACATATCCACTTCGTGAGTTTTACACTGCGAAATATTTGTTTCTTCGGTTAAGCTAATGATTTGCCATGATAAAATATTTGGAATAAACTAAATACTGCAACGTTGAGACGTCAGACTCCGTGCTGACTTCACTGTTTATGTCTCTACCGAAGACATAAATTCCGAAGACAAGAGTTTAGGGACATCTTCACTTCCTATGCCCTCACACCGTTGAATGACATTGACACCGCGTTGATCTAATTACTTTAACGCGATAATTATTAGGGCGTCGACATCAGCATTTTTTCTATTTAGAGATGAGCATTTAAGTATTAAAAAAAGCAATAAAACTACTGAAAAAATAAAAAATGACCAAACAATGATCTCAAAACTAACAAAATGCCAAAAAATACAGTTTCAATTAAAAATGCCCTCACAAATACACGTCGAACGTCTCAAAACACTGTGAAATGATATTACCAAAGAAGAAGAAGAACGATAAATAATATACAAAAGATCAAAGTGCTAGCCCTTGTGATGTGACTAATGAGGTATGAATGTAGGTTCGCTATAAATTTTGTGAGGAGAAAACTTGGGGGGGGGAGGTTGATGTGTGGAACGAACAGAAAGGGGGCGGGGCAGAACGAGGTGTCGGTAGCGTTTTGGGATAGTGCGAGGAGCAGTCACGAACAAGTGAAAGAGGTGTGAGGCGGGGCGGGAAACGGGGGCGCGGGGAAAGAGGGAGTGTGCGGCGAAGGGGGGGGGAGACGGTTGGGAGCGTGGGTGGGACGGGAGCGGAAGCGAGGCGGGGGAGTGACAGGTAGTAGAATAAATTCTCTTGTCCACAAATTGCTTCAGCTTTATTTACACTCCTTACAAAGCGTTGGCCGCGGGCGGATGCGACGCCCCGGCGCAACGGCTACGTGCGCCTGCGCCGCGGCGACCGCCGGCGGGAGAGACCAAGGGAGGCCGTTCACCGACGACATGTTAAGCACAGAATGGGCCACAAACGGTGCGTGAGCCCCCGAAGTAAATTAAAAGAATTATCCTCTCTGTTGTCCGATACTTTGCATGTCCGACAGGTACAGAAGGCCTTACAATGACATTTTAGATCGCTTATTACTATTCATCTGTTTTTAGACAGGTTGCTAATTAAATGAAATGTATTTTCGTTTATGCGAGATAAATGGATTAATTTTTAATAATTTTATATTCATAGTGATAAAATAAATTGTTTTTTTCTATAAATTGAACACTTTAATTTAAATAGGACTTTACAGTTTTTCACTTAAAATCCATTAATTGACATCTCGCATTCTCTCAATTTTTTATTCCAACACGGGCCTGTTCTATTTCTTAGACTACCGACTCTACCCTATGAGCAGTTTATGAAGTCTGTAGTCCTTTCTGTAGCCCTCATTGTTCCTGGATAATCATTCTCCTTTAGCTACACATATTTTGCACAACCATACCGATTTGGGTAAACGTGTGTGTGTGTGTGAGAGAGAGAGAGAGAGAGAGAGAGAGAGAGAGAGAGACAGACAGACAGACAGACAGAGAGACAGACAGACACACAGACAGACACACAGACAGACAGAGTGAGAGGCAGAGAGAGACAGAAAGAGACTGTGAGGTAGAGAGAGAGACAGTAAGACAGAGAGAGACAGGGACAGAGAAAGACAGAGAAAGAGAGAGACAGAAAGAGACAGAGAGAGAGAGACAGAGAGAGAGACAGACAGACAGACAGACAGACAGACACACAGACAGACAGAGTGAGAGGCAGAGAGAGACAGAAAGAGACTGTGAGGCAGAGAGAGAGACAGTAAGACAGAGAGAGAGAGACAGAGGCAGAGACAGATAGAGGAAGAGAGTGAGAGAGAGACAGAGAGAATTGAACGGAAACGAATGGGTTTATTGCGCGCGGCGGGAGGCTGCGCCGTCGGCTATCCCTTGGCCTCGCGGGCGTCGCCGGGCGCAGGCGGTCAGACTATTCGCATCAGCGGCCGCCGCAACCGCTCGCCAGCCGCGCCCTTTCGCGCTCTCCAGCGACTGCGCCCTTTGCGACTCGTCACCAGCACGTGCCCCCCCCCCTCGTGAGAAGGCGTAGGATTTTTTTTGGGGGGGGGAGTCAAAACTTCTCATTTTAGGCACGGAAAATACACTCACAAAAGGCTGCATAATATCGTATATTGCGTACGTAATTTCTTGATTGACTTTCATTTATCACGTATTGCATTAAACTTTTGAATGTGGTCTGGTCCAGTAGCCTGATGGGCAGCCTCAGCTTCTTCAATAGAGACATTTATTTATTTTAAATTAGCAATGTCAGAGAAATTTACGTCTAACTAAAATCATTTTTCTTCATACTACGTAGTGGTAGGAGACATATACAGGATATGTTTCAGCGAAAAAGCGCCTAAGGCTGTAAACATGACGCGCGTTCTGGTTATGTACTGCCAGGAGGCAATATACTGGATATGACGTTCATCCGGAAAAGCTTGTAAGTCCCTGAAAAGGACGCGCTGTGTACGTGGTGGCTTCGAGGCGCAAAGCGGCGGCGGGGGCGAAGCGGGCGGCAGGTGGGCGGGCGGCGGTGGGCGGCGACCGCGCTCTTTGGCGGGCTCCTCTGCAGGCCTCGTGGGATGCGCGGCCCTGGTCAAGGCGCGAAGTCGTGGTCTCCCAGGACTGCTGACACCACGTGCATTGGTCACTGGCCCATGTCTTCAGGGCCCCTCACTGTGACTGCGTCTGAAAAAAACGTGGATTATTTGTTAAAATTGAATTGTACTATGGTAGCAGTGGGTAACATGTTAGTTTTCTATTTAAGAAAATTAATCGCACGAGTTAGTTTATCGTAGGTAATACCACGAGAGTACTTGGGAAATTGTCGATAAATACGCGACTCGCGAAGGGAGGAGACGATTATCTGAGAATTTCGAAAGCACGAGTGATATTTAATAGTACAATTCCTCGAGTAAAAGTATGTCTAACACAGTTCCAAAATGCTCCAAATATTGAAAATAACTAAAAGCGTGTATTAAAATAAGATGTAAAGTTATAGTATATACGCTGTTTATTGGACATCGACATAGCAATGGATGTATACCGCCTCCTAAGATACGTGAGTCACAATTTATGATTGGGCAGTAGGAAGAAGCCGTAAGAAAACTCGGATAGAAAAAGCGGTAAACTTTTTGAGATATACCGCCCTGATTGTGGCTTTTTGTATGTATAGTTAAACACTCTTGGTTTTAATTTCGCGAGAGGAGTAGACAACATTAATTTTCTAATCCATGAGAGTGACAACTATACCAAGCAAGTAACTTTTAAGGATTCTTCATTATGGGCGATAATATTTTGACTGAGTGCAAATCCTCAGTCACATTGCAATATGTACAACATTTTCATATGAGTCAGTACTGCTTCAGTAGATATATGAGATACTTTGTTCGAATTCAATAGTTTTCTAAATGTGTTGTCAGAGATTTGATTGAATTTGTGAGTAGCTGCGACATTACTTGATATTTTGTAATCTGTTTTGTACATCTTTTTAATTTCAATAAGTCAATTTCAAATTCTCTTAAACTAAAGTCACACGGAAGCACTCGTATTTAAATCGCTTCCTTGTAGGCATCCCGCCCCAAATGCATTTCCGTGCAAGACTCGCCCGTGAGTGGGAGAAAGAGTAATAGAATGCGGTGAGGAGCAAGGCGAAACATTCGATAGGATATGGGCAGACCCGGCGGATAATGTGAGTATGGTGGATAGCCATACCCACACGAGAAATTCCGAGTGGGTAAAACTCCCACTTTGAATTTGGGGTGAAAGAAATAGTCTATAAACGTTAGATTCCGGAAGCTAACGACGTTTCTCGGTATTGCGTCGGCTCCGAAACGTAGATGGTATCAACTGTTGCAAGGTCGGCTCAGCAGTATTGCAACTATACCTGTTTATAGCGACATGGCCGGCAAAATCGATTTGCAAAAGTTGTTGAAAGAGAAAATGAGTAGCGCAGTCCCGTTTTTGCATTGCGAAAATGAACAGCTGAAGTTACGAAAAATAAATTCGATGACAATTTAGTTAGAACATGACCATTTGAAAAAATTCTGTTTTGTATTTTTCCCTTGAAATAAATTTCCATGAGATGTGGAGGGGACGGGAGGGGAAATCGCCCACCCTGGTCAACTATCCACTCGGACTTGACAGCAATCGCCGGCCCGGAACATTAGGCGGGTGTTGAGGTGCGTGCCCGGGCTGAATTGCGAGGGGTTTTGCTGTGTACTAAGAGGCCGTCCATAAATTATGTAACGCTGGATTGATTGATTGATTGATTGATTGATAGATTGATTGATTGTTAGTGATTACGGTCACGTCAACTACTGAGTTGTTCATGTTCATTCACTACTGAGTTGATGTAGTACGGTCACGTCAACTACGTCGTTAGTCCCGTAAGTGTAGTGCATGTTATGCTCGGGATGTGGCGGTGGTCTTTCCCCCGCTGTATGGCCTGAGTCGGCGCCGACCTACCGTCGGCTAGCGGGATTTTCCTCAACCAGGTATCTCCTACCAGTGAGGCTCAGCCCCAGCTGGGGTAAGCTCAAATCTCCCGACCAGACTCCCGGCATGTGTGGTAGCGAAGTGCATGTTAGTGTAAGGGGTGAGGATAGGACTAGGAAGAGGAAGGAAAAATCGCACGCGGCCCGTGGCCCGTTTGGAAGGATACTGCTCTGGCATTCGCCTGGTGTGGATCGGAGAAACCACGGACAACAACCGACCAGGGCAGCCGACCGCTAGAATTCTCCTCCAGGCAGCGACTGAATTCGACCTACCTGACAAGCTAGTGCCGAAAATCCTGCCACCGACGGGACTCGAATCTAGGACCTCCCGGTCAGAGGGACTGCAGAGGCATCAGTTGATGCCCTGAACCACCTCTCCCGGTTTATGTATTTGGAGTAATTTGAATACTCTCTCCACCCAATGTAACGCACTCGTAACGTACGCTTGAAGTCCCCCAAAATAATTACGTAACACTATATATAAATATCACAGAAAAACAACTTGTATTAATTATATTTGTGATCTATTTCAAAATCTATGCAAATTCTTACAAGCCGCGCACTCGTGGATGACGCCTGAGCGACAATCTACTGCACCAATTTAATTGGATTCTAGAATATACGATTTATCAGTTTTGAATAATTTCTTCGTAATCTTACAGATTGTATAAAAAATATACGAACAATTCTTCCCTTTATTGTAACAAATTATACAACTTTAAATTATTTATGATTTTTAAAAAGTAATTAATATTTTAATGTTTTGGAATCAGACAGAAAAAATAATTGTATCCCCAATTTCGAAAAATTAAAAATAAATCAATGTTACGTATCACTGAACTAACACCCCTTACCCTCAATTCACGCAGCGTAACGTTGCCGCGACCCTATCCCCGTCTTTAGCGTTACGTAATTTATGGACGATACCTTAGGTATTTGCGGCGGCGATGGTGTAACGGTTAGCGTACTGGATTGTTGTACCCAAGTTGGCGGGTTCAAACCCGATCGAAGCCGTGGATTTTTAAGGGCGAAAAAATCCTTCGTACGCCTTCCTTCGGAGGGGAAGTAAAGTCGGCTGTCCCATGTTCGTAGATTTACTTGCATGTAAAAGATCCTCACGCCTAAATGACGCCTCTGAGCTTAATTCAAACCGCCTGTTTCTCGCCCAAGAAATACCTCCTTTCTCTCCTAGTTGGTGAAAGGAGGGTAGCGAAATTTGCGTTGTCAGACGGAAGAGCGGGCCTGATGGCCCGAGTCTCGCCACGTAAAATAAGGCAAATTCAATTCAATTCAGTTCAATTTAGGTGGTCGCGAGTGTAAAACGCGACTTTTTTTATTTATTTGTTTTTTACGAACCTAAAGTAAATGTGTAAATATAGAATGTATGGAATGCGCTGTATAATGAACAGTGACTTAAAGAAATTGTAATTGCAAAAGAATTGGGATATGTTGACTTAGCAAAAATTTGCCCTATTGATAAGTCGAATTGACTCGCTTCGTCCGCCAATTTTGAAGTTGACGGCTGAATGGGGTTCCAGCCTTCCACCACCGCGCAAAATTTTCAACTACTTTTACACTAAAACACTAATACAGATTTTCTTGACTCACTTCCCTGCCGTGATTTACGTAACTAGTACAAACAATTTGTGTCGACAGGATCCTCATCCAGCAGATTCAAAAGAGTACGACAAAGACACTGTCGTGGGAGTGGCGTACATTCATTTTTAGTACGAATATATGGAAACTTACAAGTATAAATATTCGTGGCGCCATTCTCAATATGTGAAGCGGCAGCCATGTAGGTTCCTGTCACCCCAGTGCTTTTTATTTACTTTGCAGTACTTACTCTTTATTTTCTATGATGGTCACTTGTGCGCGTATGGCTAAGTCTATTTTGCAAAGTACCGCAAAGTAGCACTTTCAGGCAATAAACAGTGAAGGTTAGTAATAGTTTCCATGCACGAGTGCTGAAAAAAGTAGTGTTGCATATTTTGTCGTGAAGGGGGAGGGGACGAGCGCCCCCCCCCCGCCCCCCAGTTCGCGCAAGGTCGTCGCGCAGCAGCCTTGTGCGGCCCGTGGGCGCGGGTCGAAGCCCGACTGCGGTTGTCCTCGCCCGTGCCGGCGGCTCCCCCACTCACTCGCGTAGCTTCGCCCGCAGCTCATCAGATGCTTCAATTTAACTCCCCGGCAACACACGTGGAGAGGCGGCTCAGAGCATCAACTGATGTCACTGCAGTGCCTCTGATCGGGAAGTCCTATGTTCAAATCCCCACGATGGCAGGATTTTCAACACTAGCTTGTCAGCTAGTGTCGAATTCAGTCGCTGTCTGGAGGAGAATTCTAGCGACCGGCTGCTCTGATCGCTAGTTGTGCGCGGCGATGGTGTAACGGTTAGCGTATCGGACTGGTATACCCAAGTTGGCGGGTTCAAACCCTATGTTTCTCGCCCAAGAAATACCTCCTTCCTCTGCTAGTTGGTGAAAGGAGCGTAGCGAAATTTGCGTGGTCAGACGGAAGAGCGGGCCCAATGGCCCGAGTCTCGCCACGTAAAATAAGGCATTAATTCAATTCAACATGGCGAATGCCAGAACAGTACCCTAACAAACGGGCCACGGACCGCGCGTGATCTCTCCTTCCTCGTCCTTGTTCTATCTTCATCCCTTACACAGACGCACATCTATTTAGATGCGCTACAGTCTACACTAACAAACTTGCTGGGAGACTAGTCAGGAGCTTGGAGTTAGTCACGGCTAGAGCGGTGCCCGACTGGTGGGATATACCTGGTTGGGGAAACCCCCCACTAGCCGTCCGTAGGTCGTCGCCAGATCTCGCCATCCAGCGGGAGAGATCACCGCCATCTCCCGCGACGAAAACTATACTTACGGGACTAATGTCCTTAGCTGTTTATGCGCCCGGAATCACTTAATCAATTATCAATATTCGTCAACAAAAGCAAGAGGCAATTTTAAAGCTTGCAGTTTGCTTTGGAGAGCTTCTTCATGTTACTCTGCAATTGTAGCTTAAAAGGCCATCGCAAGTGTTTAATTTTGACAGGAACATTATGATTATTTTCCTCATTAACTTTCTTCAATCCATTTTCCTAAACTTGTGCGGTTTTCGAATTAAATAACCCGGCTTAGGTGCCTTAAGGCATCGACTGATGTTACTGCAGTGCCTCTAACCAGGATGACCTAGGATTTGAATCCCGACGGTGCGGGATGATTTTCAACTCTAGCTACATAGCTAGGTCGAATTCTGCCGCTGTATCCAAGAGAATTATAGCGGTCGGCTGCTCTGATCGGTAGTCTTTCGCGGTTTCTCCCGTCAATACCAGGCGAATGCCGGAGCTGTACCCTAACAAACAGGCGACGGACCCAGCGCAATCTTTCCGCCCTCTTCATTTTCCTATCCTCACTCCTTACTTACAAACTTTCTCTTACAAGGACTACACTACCACACATGTCGGGGGGCTTAGAGCTTGTCCCGCCTAGGGCGGTGCCCCGCTAGTGGGAGATACCTAGCTAGGGAGCCACAAGCCGAAAGGCAAAGTCATCGTCGGATGTCACAATCCATTGGGGGAAGATCACCGTTACCTCACGCGAAAGAAACATGAAGCACATATACGGGAATAATGACTTTAGTCGTTGACACGGCCAGAATCACTTGTCAATCACACAATCGAAGCAAATAAGTGAAATTCTCTCATAATTTTGTTCCTTCAAAATCAAAGAATTCGAATTTAATAAAATACGAGTAAATGAGGGAATCTATTAGCAACCTAGATAATTTATCAGCAAAATTATGTTTCTTTTCAATTTTCCATTCTGTTTACAAAACTGTAGAGAACTCCTTTTTACTTTCCTGTATACGTACGTATATACAGAATAAACGTAGTATAAGGAAAGTTACGTAATGCTGCAGAAAATTGATTTCGAGATTTCAAAGGAAATACACGTTTTGGGGTCCTGTGATATCAAAAAAGTTTGTTTTTTTTTCAAAACGTCCGATTGTCCGAAAACTCTGTGTATTATTATTGAAAACAATACACCACACTGCAAACGTATATTTATAGAGAGACAAAGAAATTGAAGACGTCGCAGAAATGCCCAACCTGAATGTACGAGTAAACTAGTGGTGCTAAACAGCACATACTTTCTCGAATAATTTCTAAATTTGTCATTTTCGAAAATGCACAGTTTACAAAGAAACTGATCTCGCTCCATTCTTATAAACTGTCTTTCGTCTATCTTTGAAAAAAATTGAAAACCATATTTGGAGCTGTTTTTGAGAAAAACATTTTATGAAATATATTTTATAATTTTCAGTCACAAATAAAACGAAATCTACTCTTTTTTAAAAAAGAATAGATATTTTTTGAAAAGCTGATATTTTACAACAGACTTTATCTATGGCAACAATCTCCATCTTAATTTTTTGGTTTTGAAATGTTGACTTTTTGCTATCTTTGAAAAAACGGAAAGATGGCCAAAAATGGGTGTAGCACCACCTTTTATCGTCCCTTGATACATACGAGGATAATTGTTTTTAATTTGAAGCGGTTTTTTGAGAAGAAATTTTAAAGTTAAAATTTCCTATATTTTGCGGATAATTAAAACATTCATATTTTCGTAGAATTGAACATGACGTTGTTTCAAAATCTGTCTGTAAAGAACTTTCGGTAAAAGAATACTAACTTCAATATCACAGACGCCCAAAGAGCACTTTTGAAAATTTCGTAAAATTTGTGACTTTAACGAACATTAGTTAAAGTTAAATAAGAATATTTGGTGCCATATTTAAGAAAATTTGGAAATGTTTTTGAAACTTTATGTAAAGTACCGTAAAGTCAAAATCCAAAACATGCGGTTGAAACTCCCTAGTCCTTGAGTTCATTTAGATCGTTCGCGGAATGTCAATTTTCGAGGAAATTGGCTGAATGGTTAAGGCGCTAGCCTTGATCACGGGCAGATGGACAGACAGACAGACGGACAAATGGAGACAGTCACAAGTTTTGCTGTCAATCGATATTTCAGAGGACCCACAAAACATTTATTCCGGCTACACCACGTGTTAGATGATTTTTTTCTATATTTAGAAACTGGATTTATCGACTTTTTCGTTAGCTGGGCCCCGCAATAATAGTTTTCTACGGCAAATTCCCCATTTTCCGACACACGATTACATAACTTTCTCTTCTTACGAAGTTAGGGCAAGAAAGTAAAAAGTAAATCAAAGAGTTGTATGATATATTTACTTAGTATCACATAAAACCAGAATGTACTAGTAACAATTAAATGCAAAGGCAAATTAGTGGCAGAAAAAAATTTTAAAAAATGTAAATTCTTAAGCTGAGATTGAGAATAATTTCAGTGTAAATACAAATGTATTTATTTTTTACTCATCCGTTGTATTATTATTATTTTCTTCGATTCGGAGCTCGATATACACTGCATAACTTACCTGGATCGAAAGGATCATGGTTACGAGGGAAATATGAAAAAATATGAATGATGCATGTTCTCTTAAGGAGGGAGTTATGAGAAGGAATTATGAAAGGAAATTATAGGAGGGAAATATGAAAAAGCAAACCGAGTCAAGTTAACATCTGGTTAATTAGTTAATAAGTACATCTGAAACAATAAAATTAGGTAAAAAATAAAATTATGCATGTACCACGGGCGTTAATGTGTAATTATGATCTCGAGCGACAAAAGACCCTCGGGCCAAAAGTCCTTTGGCATTTTGTCACCCCTCGATCATTTAGAACTTTTATAACGCCCTTGGTGCATAAATAACTACGTATTTGACCCAGAGGGGGGCACCGAGAGTTTCCCAAGTCAAGAAAAACAACTTGCACGTTTTCTCGATCCGAGGAAGGAAATTCGAAAATATTCGTCTTGAGGTTCACGCGTTTGAGCAGGTGAGTCACTGAGCGTTCGAGTAATCGATCAATAGATAGCTCGAGTGAGTGATCGAATGAGTAAGTGAGCGAGTGATCGAAAGAGTAAGTGAACAAGTGAGTGATCGAATGAGTGAGAGCGATCGAATATTTGAGTGGACAATCGAATGAGTTGATTGATCGCGTGCATCAAGCTCTGCCCCTGCATTCCATATCAGACGAAATTAACCGAACTTAGCCGACCTAAATTTCGGCCAAAATCGGATACATTATGACCGCTGCGTAAGGCCATAGTCCCGCAATGGTAGAGCAATCTACATCCCTTAATATGGAGATTTCCTTCCTCAGTGGAACGAGATATCCAACGTCGACCTACATGCCGGCGTACGGGCTTATTCCTCCTCCAGGTATCACTCCAACGGGGCACCGCCCCTGTAAGCTGCCGACGTGCGTGGCGGCGAAGCGCCTGGCGGGGTTGGAGCGTTAGATGCGCGCAGCGATATTCACCTTGGGCGAGCGGTGGGTGGTGGGTGTGGTGGTCAACGCCCCAGCGGCGCAGAAAGCGCCCGCGCCTCTCGGCCAGCGGCTGCTGCCATGGGCGCCCAGCCGCAGGGCGGCGGCGGCGAGGCCGTGCGCCCGGCCCCGTCAGCTGCGACGACATCCCGGACGCGCAGTGCGCGGCCGAGCGCCCGCGCCCGCGCTTATGTACCTCCCTTCCCCTCCCTTCCCCCCTCCCCTCCCCACCCCCCCCGCCCCCGCTCTCCACCCCCGCTTCGACGACGCAGCCGATCCCACGCCGCCGCGCCTCTCGCCAGGGGGCGTGCAGAGAAGTTACAAACGCATCCTCTGGGGAAGGTTTCAATGGGTTTAGGAAGTACCTGTGTGGGAGGAGGTCACACACACTCAGTACGATTAAAGCAGCCATTTCCAAACTGATCGATGTCGACCCCTGATGTGTAGAGTTCAGCGTTCTTAAGAGGGCGATAGTTTCAATAGAATGAGGAAGGAATCACGGCCATCTCAGTGAATAAAAGAATAAAACATTCACTACGCTACCGGGATTAATGACTACAGCAGTTGACATGATCGAAAATGATAAAATCGATCATTTGATAGTGAAATTGATCATTAAATGATCAAATCGATACGATCATGTAGACCGACTACTTTACAAAAACTAGTATCAAAGTAATTAACTAGTAGTGTAACACGTTCATAGTTTCTCGTATTAACGGTAATGCTAACATAATATTATTATATTACGCATTCCATCCCAGGGGTGTTGAACTTGTAAGGTCTCTAGGGCTACAACTAAAATATTTAACATTGTTGCAGGCCATATTTCCATCGTCACGTGGAGCGTGTGCAGTGCGTATCCGGAAGGAGCCATGGCCAGACGGAGCGTGAGTGACCAACTGGATTCAAACGAATAGTAACAAACAAACAAAAAAGAACAGAACGATAAAGATAACGTGTTTACGTTTACGTGTTTAGACTATGTACATATAATTAGAGTTTAGTGTTTTCCTGAGGGGGTGTAAGAGATGAATTTGAATCTGAATTATCATATTAATTTCTAGTATTTGTGCTACTAGCGCAGTTTGAAGTGTAGAATATGCCAATGGTTCAGTTGAGGATGAAGCACTTTCATTGATCGAAGTGCAGGAGACAGTAGTGTTTATAGGCACATATCTCTTTGCCTCGTTCTTTCTCTGCTCATTAAATAATTTCTCATTTTGACACTTGTTTTTGTAGTGATAAATGGAATGTGATGCATTTGCATGGGTATTTAATTGCGGTAATATATTGTTATATGTTGTGTTTAAAGATTACAAGTATAAAAGGATTTGCTTACAATAATTTTGTGCTTTTTAAAATTTGTGTTCCTGAGTTATATCCACTCAGTCTTCCAGATGTTCATTATTCTGTCCTGAGGTGCCGTAATCTCACAGACCAATGCCCAAAAATACAGAGCAACCTAAACTCTCTAAATATAGCATACACCTGGAACGTATAGCCGTCCAGCACTGCCTAGGTGACTGTGACCAACTTTCGCAGCCGAGGTCGGGAGGTAGCAATATGGGCTATTAAATCATTTCTCCTACTGTGCTAGAGGCGTCTTCCGAACCTTAACATTCGATGGCCAAGTGTTCACAGGGCGCGCCACCATGCGCTCCCGCACCCATCTTGTTCGCTGCCACGCGCTCCGGGCAGACGGGGCTCGACGGGGCTGTGAGCTGCACAGCACCGACCCTCCTCATCCCCGAGACACGGGATCCCCGGGGTGGTTTTTCTGACTGGGGCGGTTTCGCCTTAGCTATGTAACCCCGTTTTAAGAAAAGTCAACCACCATAATTTTGTTTCTTACTGTCAAGGTTAAAAGTTAAAAGATAGAGATAGTTTTCTACAACATCAAGTCAACATTTTCTACACAATCAAAAACAACAACAAGATAGTTTTATACAACTTCAAATTAATGAATGTAGGAATGAGGTTGTATAACTTAAAAATAATATTTAATTTGCCATTTGCGGGTTCTGTCAATGCAGCTCGTACATACGTTTCATTACCAAGTACTCCAACCTTCAGTGCATTGAATAACGAAACTTCCTGCGTATTCATGGTGATCACTTCTTTTCGTTAAATTATGTGCCTGACAACAAAAAATTGCAAATAGTATATCAGATGTTGCAAGGTGACGCACGCATCTGGGCGGATAGTTTAAGCGAACTACCGAAAACCATGAAAGAATTTTGGGATAAGTTTTATTCTCGTTTTTTGGAATAACGAAATCAAAATTAATTTCAAGATTGATGTAATGTATGGAACATGGAAGAAGGGAACCTTGTCCATGCAAGAATATGCGAGTGAGAAATTAGCTTGTCTAAAATTATGTACTCCGTCGATGACACATGAGATAGTGTGTTTACTAATACGACATATCCCGCCGGAAAAGCAGAACTTATTTTAAAAAATGTTGCCGATATCAACAGAAAAGCTAATCACACAATTAGAATTGTACGATGCTGCATTCGCATTTTAACAAGAGAATGTAAAAATCTAGATCGAGTGTTACAGAGACTTACGAGAGCCAAACCCAGCAACGGTACGTGAATAAGCCGAAGGGAGCTACCTCCAAATGCAAGCATTATCAGGAAAAAAGGTCGAATATCAGGCAAGATAGGAGCACTTCAGGAGATACAAAGATCCCCATCTCGATCAGGTTTTCGTCCAGTTTCCCTGATCCTCGAGCAAATGCTGAGATGCCCCTTTGTTTTGCTCCTGGACATCATTGTAACTTCAAAAAAACAACTTCTCTCCCTAGCACGTCACACACAGTTTTTAATTGTTTTTGACGTAAATAAATAAATAAATACAAGCAGGAAAGGTTCTTTAAACAGGGGAAGCTCGCAATCAAAGAACACTCAGCCTAGTACACATCACGGACATTAGTCGGGAAATTAACGTGGTTTGTCTCGACTCGTCATCCCGACGCAAAACTAAAAGAGGTAGCGATACTATCGATTGAATTGGTATCATTTAATGAAGAGCCATGGGACGATGGTGAAAAGGTGCAGATCGGATCCAGAAGGTAATGCCCTGCGATAATCGTCAGAGACGAGGGTGTTGTCTGTTTTGGTGGACACAGGCTGTGCAACTTCAGTTATATCTGAATGTTTGTTAAATGAGTTTTAAAGTAACTGAGTGGAGGTACCTGCGTTGCTACACGTACAGTCGTTCCTGATAGGAGAAAATCGAAAGAAATCGAAGCCCATCACCCAAACAGTAACAACAGTCACACAGTAACAAACAGTCACAAAACAGTTTAGGCGTAGAAATAGATAATAGTTTGTATCAAGTCGTTTGCATATTAGCAAAAGAACGTCTTTATCCGCTTATCCTTGGAGGTGACTTCATGAAGCAACACTATGTCATTAACTTAGAAAACTATACTATCACATTAAAGCCAAATAATAAGACACGTTTGAATTTCAATTCATTCGCCTATTTGCCGTTCTCCCGTTAGCAAATTTCTTATTTGGACGAAGATCAGAAAAGGAGGTTAACCGAGATTTAGATGAAAAGTAAACCGGTATTTTGTAATAGTAAACAAGCTGTAAAATATTTTCAATTTTAAATTGAGCTTACAGATCAAACGACATTCACGAGGTATCAGTATGTCATTCCTGATAAATATAAGGAAAAAGTTAAGTTGATTTCTACTATGTGCGAAGATGGCATCGAAGTATTAAAGCAGTTAATTGAAAGTAATTTGCAATTAAATTTAGAGAAGAGTAACTTTTGCACAAAACAAGTAAAATCCCTTGGTTATGACTTGACGAATAAGGGAGTCAATTGATGAATTTAAACAAAATAACAAAAATAGATAAGATTGCCCCTCGCACGAATATAAAGCATTTAAACAGCTTGTCAAATGTAGGTTGTATCGAAGATAAAATAAATGTAGAAAAACCGACAAGAAAAATGTCAAAATAGCTGTCAAGCAGCGAATAGAAGACGAGACAAAATGTTAGAGGAGAAAAGGTGAAATGTATTTAGTAGGGAAGCCAGAAAAAGTAAACCCAATTTTTGTCAAGAATGAAGATATGAAAGAGAAGCCTATAGAGTAAAAATTTGTTCTAGAGTTGTTTAATATCATGGAGAACAAATTGCTCATGATAATATACTAGCACTCCCGGTCTGCCTAACCAGAACACCAAAATCTTTAAAAAGAGGAGGAGTTAAGTGACCACCCGTTTTCCTTTTTTTATTTTATTTAATTGTTTGTTCAAGTACAATGTTCAGTTTACAATAAAAACTTTGCAATTTTTTGATGACTTAATCTAATTAACTTAATCTAGGTTAAAATTTTACTTCATTACTCTTAATATAGGAAGAGAAAATTAAATCACCTCAGGAGAATTATTCAACATTTGCAAATATCTGGAGGAAAGAATGGAGCGGGAATCTGTTCTTAATTCTGATTTTGTATCTGGGATCTTTTCAGAGTCTGTAGTCAGTTGATGCCTTTATGAATGATAAGTTTGTGTAAACGTTGTTTGATAGGAATGCTATTTGGTGTGTTATTTCATTTATGTTTAGATCGTTATGAAGTTGTTTATTACTAATGAACCATGGTGTTCTTGTTATTGGTCTTAAATGTTTGATTTGAAACACTTGCAATTTGTTAACGTTGGTTTGGGCGGCATTGGTCCAGATCGGGCATGCGTATAATAGTATTGGCGAATGAGTGATTTGTATACCCGTTTTCCTAGAGACTGGAGAAACAAGTCATGTTGCTCACTGGGACGAGAGAATCGTCAAGGTTTCAAACGCGCGCTTTATGACAGAAGTGCCGGAACTAATCAAAAGAGTTCGCTGTCGTAAAATCCAGATAACACAAAACCCGAAAACATTTCCCGAAACCCCTTCGTTTGGAAAGAAGCAAGCGTGCGGTGAAGTCGTGGCATGGAGAGAGATGCGAATGGACAGTGCCGTATGAGCTTACGCCTACTGGAAACAAAACTCTTCGCCGAAACACAAGGTACTATTTCATACACAAGCACATGCGGAGCAGGCTGCATATTTCAAGGAACGTGAATTCAGGCCACCGAGGTGAAGGCGAGCTGAAGGTCACGGGACGATCGCAAGGAGAGTGATGTGCTTCCTTGCTGTTCGAATACATCAACTTCTCCTGTTGCGGTGATTTGTTACCCAAGTAAGAACAAATTACAGAGTTCTGTTTGAATAATAGCAAAGTATAACTTAAAAATCATAGTAGAATAAACCTAGTCCATGACATTTCAAGGTAGCTTTTCTGTAAGATGTAAACTGGTAGCAAAAAGATACAATCATTGAACATCTGACATTTCGTACACAGGGATAGTTGATGTCGAAAGAAAAATAGAGCGTTTTAATCATAAAAACAATTAAAAGAACCGTACAAAACAATGCAAAGAAAGTAACAACGTACAAAGAATGGAAAATCCCAGAACTCCAAAAGAAGTGGCACAATACCGCCCCAAAGGAAATCGGTCTGTTGGAGGACCGAAAACAAGGTGGATGGACCAATGTGTGCGCAACGGATCTACGATCCAATGATTGAAGAAGTAAGAACGTTTCAGTGAGAATTAACACCTACTATTAATTAAAGTTTTGAACGTGTTAAAAGATACGAATCAATCTTTCTAAAAGAATCTGTACTAAATAATTTAAAGCTGTGATGACTCTGTGAAACTTGATGTGATTGACTCGCTAATGTGTGACTGTAATTCGAAGGTGAAATAGAAAGCAAGACTTGCTTTCAATGAAAGCTATGTATGTGAAATAGTAATTTATCAGAACACTAAAACATTGAACCAGATTAATAAGAGGTGATTATTAAGAAAAGTCAACCACCTAATTTTGTTTCTTTCTGTCAATATTAAAACTTAAAAGATAGAAATTATCTTAAAGATTTTTTTTGCTTCCTCGCACTTTTACTTTACTTAATTCTACAATTTGTATTCTCAATGGATTGATGAGTATTTCAATGTATTTATATATATTTCAATGTATTTGTATTTCTCAATGTATTTGTATATTTCATATATCTTTGTTCGTTTCTTACATTCGACTTTTATTATACATTTAAACATTAATCTTGTAGAAATTATTTAAAATATATTTGAAATACTGCTAGCTGTCAGGGAATATCAGATTGGAATGCTGCAATGACTCGAGAGCTCATTTTTGTGATTTGCGTGTAATTGTTGGGTCATGATTTACCTGAATGCAAATTGTCAAATTTGTGTTGATATTTGCTTGAAAATATTTAGTTTGTGCAGCAAATGTTGTACGATTTGTAATGAGTAGGGTTGGGCAGTATTTAAATACTTGTATATGAAATTCATATTTTAAATAATTCACATGTTCATCCACGCCATTTGAATTATTACTTTCTTTTGCAGGTTTTATATATTCGATTTAGATTTATTTAGTAAAAAAACAGTAAAACTGTATGTAACGAATGGGGAAGAAGATTATCTGCGCACGTTTTCTTGAGTTCCAGAATCCCTTCCCGTCATGTTAACTATACATAGTTGAAATATGAGTAAAAGTTTAAAATAAAGAAATAAAAGTAAATTTTAAAAAATCGCCATATTAGCAATATCTGAAAAAAATAGACATTTTCGTTTCCGAGTAACAGAAAACTTATTTGCATCGGTAAACGAATTGATTTTTCTGCATTGCTAAGAAGATGGTAACTTGCCCTTATCTCTACTCCTACCATTACAAGCAAAAGGAGAATTCAACAAAACGTGTGCATAGTAAAGCTACGTTTCCAGTAGAAAACAAGATGCCATCTCAGCATTTGTTCAATGGATCAGGGAAACTGGACAAACACCTGATCGAGATAGGGGTCATAGACTCAGAAGCTGAAGTACATTATTTCTTACAAACATATTAAGTCTTTTAAAAAAATTATACAATACAAATGTAAAGTAATTCAATGTATATCAGGTTTGTTAAAATAGACATTGGTTTTCTTTTTGTAGTCCAATTGTATAGAAACAGTTATGCAGCTGGAAATATTTTACTTTTAATTTAAATTTGTGAACCGACATCAATTGTTTAATGTCGTCTGGCAATGCTTTGTAAAGTAACGTACATGTATTGTATGTGGATTTCTGAGTACGTGGTTTTTACGACGTATTGTAATTATAAATATCAGTATTGCATGAAAATATGTTCCCATCGCTAAGTCACTTTTGACAAATATTACAGATTCGTAAATATATATGCAAGACAGTTCTATGCTCAATGAAGAGAGGCTTGCAAGGATCACGCGGATGACATTTTTCATTATTCGAATAATTTTGTTTTGCAATCTAAAGGTCTGGGTAGTACATGATAAGTTACCCCAGAATTTTAGGCCATCTCTCGGTCGGGAATGTACATTTGCAAAATACATGCAACGAGCTACATGAAGGCTTTTGAATGACAGAATTTGAAATAATTCTAAACGCGTAACGTAAAGAATTTAATTTAGTGTTTAATTTTGTTATATGTGCATTTCATTTGAGGTTTGATTCAATTGAGAGACCTAGAATTTTTTTTACTTTATCATCCGTGAATTGCATATTGTTCATTTTCAATGGAGCATACGATTGCTGATTTGAAATGAAAAAATGTATTGAAACTGTTTTTCTTTTGTTAACTATTAATTTGTTATTGCCAAACCAATTTGAAACTTCTTAAATCGTACTATTTATTATTTTTTGCAAAGAACATTCGTGCCATCGGCAAACAGAACCGTTTTTCTGTTTTTAATAGATGTTGGCATATCGTTTACGTATGTATATAACAGAAAGAGGATTGGACCTAAGATCTAGCCTTGCGGGACCCCATATTCCATTGGTAATGAATTGGAAAGATAAATAAATAATGTCCTTTCGTGCCAGTAAGGTATTTCTACTATTCACCAACTAGGGGTTTATTGTCTGATAATTTTTTTGAAAAATCAGTCGTTTTTAAGGAATATACATTTCTTTGTGTTAGACATATTTTTGATATTTTATATTTGAAAATGTTTATACATAAGGTAACAATACATTACAATATTTATTGTTCAGAAATTTGTATGGCTGTAAATGCTAATCTACTGTAATTGACTATATATTGTTGTAATAAAAATATATAATACAAAATAGTTATATATTTACTGTATTTTGAGTACAATGTACTTCCTGGGATTAATTATTTAATGTTGAAAACGTAAAAACTCTGAAAAATAACAAGCTATTACCACGAAGGCAGACGTTCGCGCGCTGTTTAGGGAATCGTGACGGAAACGCGCAAGTCGGCAACACCGTGGGCGCAGCGCGCTTCATTGAGATCGAGCGACAAATTTCTTAATATCATTTCCCTCAGTGTACTGGGAGCAATGGAAAGATTCTCACTCCTAGAATATCTTACCTTGATATTTCCTAGATTTTCAGCATAGCTGAGATTTGATGGATATAGTACAAATTTGCTGCAGAGAAATTAGAATGTAGCAATGTTTTGAAATTTTGCAACGTTCGAAAAATCAGTGCTTTTAACGATAATGAGACCTACAGCTTTCACATAAATGTCGTTTATACTATCGAGCAAAATCAAGTTTAATCCAGTTAATAAAAAAAGTTGGAACTTTTTTTGGTTTCAAAATGTCCCAGGTGCTTGATGTAAAGGAAACAGAATAGTTCAAATTTCAAATGAAGATACATTCATTCATTTTCATAATTTATTTAAACAATTGAATTACATAACTTTTACTAAAGGCGAGAAAGTATGTGCTGCTGTAGCATCTAGTTAACGAATATTTTAAATGCTAAAATACTCATTTAACTGTCGAATTTGTGTCAGTATTTCCTTGCTTCTAATATTCTACAATTTCTAATGATTTCTACAAAAAAGTGTGACAGATGTGTTCATATGAACAGAAATATGTGACATAATAATATTACGGAACCGTTACTAAGGGCGAGAAAGTATGTGCTGTTTTACAATCGCTGGTTTATTTACCACTACTTTCAGGGCCGTCGTGTACTGGTTTGCCACCCTGGTACAAAGACATTTTGCCGCTTTCAAAAGGAATACTTTAATTACTTACTTGTAATAGTACAAAAATATCTGTTTAAAATATTATTTATTGAAGTGAATTATAGATTTATTAAATAATAAATAATATATATTATATAATAAATAATATATATCAATACAAAAGAGGGCACTTTTCGAATTTGCAATTTGCAATTTTTTATGATACTCGCTAAATAAATATTGTTGCAGATTTCTCTTTCAATTGATGTCATTGCCATATATATTAATATTTTTTTGACGTTGTTGATCGTAAAATGCTTTTAGACTAACATTTTTTTAAATTTTGAAAATGTTTCTAGGTGGCTACTGTAACTGGCAAAGTTAATACAATTTGTAAAATCACGTATCGTGACGGAATGTCCCGGTTATGTTTTGATATATAAATACTAATACTTCAATTGGTGATGACTTTGATTTGAAAAATTTCATGATTATATTTAGTTCATATGTAAGTTCATCAGTGTATCAGTTTCATCAGCGAGTTAAAATTATAGATTCAGACATTTTATCCATACATAATGTTTTATTTACTAAATTATGTAAGGTAAGTGAAATCACACACAAAATTAATAGCATCACTTTTGCTCTTTAAGCAATTTATTTTCTCTATAGATGAAACTGCTGTGTCAATAATAGTAGTCTGTACGAAAATGCGATTCATACAGTACGTGAAAATTATCTTTTGAATCATTTGTACTATAATCTTTATGTTCATAACCGAATACAGTTTTCTTTTTTCGCCTACTTGTTGGTGAAGGAAATCTGCACTTACATCGCACGAATTAGCAAGCTCATTTGCAGTGCTTAATGTATCATCAAAATCGTTGGGATGATTGAATGTTCGTTTTAAGAAGACAGAACCATTTTTAGAACCGCTGAATTTCTGAACCCTTGGCAGATTCGAAAAATGAGGCCTCCATATACGCATCCAAATTTATATTTCATTCAGTGATAAATAAAGATGTATAAATTGTATCTCCATAAATACCAATAAATAAGGGACGTCAGTACTGAACGAAGAAAGATAGAGGTTGTATTTGCTGGAATTTATCCATTGTGTATTACCAAATTAAAAATTAATGTTAATTCAAATGAATAAAGCAAAAAATGTACAAGTGAGTTCAGTTTCATTTGTTTAGTGATAACGGATGATGAAGTATTGTTTCCCAAAAAGCGAAAATCAAATTGTCGTACTGTATAACGAAATCAAACAAACAGCTATATCACAAAAACAATTTCATATATTAAGCTACTATTGCAAAGACGTTATTTTGAGATATGTGGCATATAAAATTGCATCAAAATGAATAGCGGGGATGGAATAGTGGAGTACGTTCCTAAAAATTGCTTAAAATGCATTTTTATACCTCCAGAGCAAACTTTTTACTTCACGTACCCTATTCAAACGGTGCACCCTAACACATAAATGATACGAGATATCAAAAAAGTGAGTAAGGACGTGTCAAAATTATATTTTCCGCCATCTTTAATGGCGCCTCCAGCTAAGCCCGACCAGGTTTGGTGTCACCCTGCATTTTTACATATGTTGTCATAAGTAACAATCAAAAGTGAAAACGCGTCAGAAAGTTTTTACGTATTGGTTCGCTACTGTGATTGCCACTACTAAGCAGTGAAACACAACTTTGAGTTAAACTAGTGCTAAAACAGCTCACATTTTCTCGCAATTTTTGAACTTAAGCAATTGCTGGTGTCGCTAGCCGAATTCCGTAACTACGTTTTGTGAAGTCATGGAGGTTACGGAAATTCGAGACTTTGCGTGTTCCTGGTTGGGTGATGTCCAGAAACCCCGGGATCTAATGGCTCAGCGTCCCTGGCCGAAGGGTAAAAAGCACTGACTGACTGCGACCTGACGAGTCTTGACAAACATAACGGAGGATTACTCTTTGCCAGGCGCTCAACGAGGATTCAGGTACGCGTTGCGTCGAAGACGGCGCAACGAACTTTTTAAGAAATCGAAAATTTAGAAAGTTCTATGAAAATGAAAGTTGCATCATTTTTAAACGTTCTTTACTGTACCTTAGAAAAAATAAAGAAAAAAATGGATCCGTTTTTTAGTATTGTTTTTTATAAATTGCAGTAACTTCAATCGGAAATTGCATGAAAACTACTGTTTTTTTAATTGCATCTTAAACATCCAGTTTTAGAAATGGTTTAATTTAAAACAAAATCTCGACTATCGACATTGTACTTTTACAGTGTTAATTTTTTGCAATTTTCGAAAATGCAGAGTTTGATTTTACAATGTGCACCGGTTGCAAAAATGGGACCAGCACTGTTTTTTTACCTCTCTTTGCTACGTACAAGGAAAAAATGGAGTCGTTTTTGAGGATACAATTGTTTAAAAATTGCATATGATTTACGCAAAATTACGTGAAAGTTATTCACATTTTCTGAAAGCTGTACTTGATTACATTTCAAGATCTGTCTTTCAACAAGATTTTATTAAGACGAATCTCTTTCTTCAGTATTGTAGTTGTAGAAAGTGGCCGAAAACATTATATTATTCTCATAAGAGTTCGCTATCCAAGGACAAAGTTACATAAAAAATTGAATCTATTTTTGAGAAAATTTCGAAAATGCTGAGTCTTCATGTAAAGAACTGCAAAAAATCGACATGTTCATTTCAAACTCGCAGGGTCCGATGTTCTTCCAGATCGATGGGATAATATAAATTTTCAAGAAAACCGCCTCAACAGTTAAGGCGCTAGCGTTGACTACGGACAGACAGAACTACGCCGCCCTATAAACTGTTCTGTTTATTTCATGTGGCTGGTGAAATATGAAACTTTTTGTACAGTATCTATGGTTATACATTTACGTAGTTTACTAACTCTTAGGGTTGAAAGTGTATTGCATTATATATCTTACAAATTTTGATATTTCACTCAAGATTTAAATAAGTATTATAATTTTCTGCCGCCCTGGTTCAATGCACCTCTCGAAGCAGAGTCACGACAGCGCTGTGTTGTTGTTGTTATTATTATTATTATTATTATTATTATTATTGTTGTTGTTGTTGTTGTTAAGTGTAATTTATAATAGTTAAAGTGTATTATAAATTAATAACTAAGTCCATTAAATTAAATTAAATTATAAATTTGGAGCGCCTTCTGGGACGTAGAATTTTATAAAGCAAGTACTGAATATATCTACCCCTGGCTGTTCTAATGTGAATTATTGGTATTTTCTTTCACAGGTGATGGAACTTGCCTGTCTTGGCTAATCGAACAACACAAAATATGTACCGTGAATAGATTAAATGTATAAATGTAAAACATGTACTTATAGTGGAAGCATATTACAGATGTGAAAAAATATGAACGTCAGTTGTATTTATCCGTTCTGAAATGTATGTAAGCAAAGCGTCTTTTGGACCAGGAACGACTCGCTTTTCCATTTTTGAAGAATTATAAATATTACATTCTCTTATACTGTAAGTCTGTACTTTTGTCAGTGGTGCTAGTACTTTTGAAGTGATGTTTGCAGCGCTTTCATTGTCCTAATGTTTGATGTAGAGTATGATTTTCCCTTCGCCCCTGCTCCTTTTTTTACCATTAGTTGAACCGTGCCCTGCTTTGTCCATCAGTTTCGTTAACTACTAAAGTCTTAGTCATTTATGTTTTTATGGTTTAGTTTTTATATGTAAGTTAATAGCGTAACCGAATCTGAGGTACCTATTTAAAAAAAACTCCTTCAGTTTCCTAATAAAGAGCTTACTGCGCGTTTATCACAATACACTGTTTTGTTAGTAAAATTAGGTCTGGAAAGGAAATAATGTAGATACTGCACATAAGATCTCGAGAAAGACTGGATACTGATAAACTCATTCTTCGAGTTCAGAAGTGTGATATGATATTTCTCCCTCGACGTCACTGATAAGGTACGTTCGATTAATCTGATCTTGATCAAGGATACCAGGTTTGGGGCAGTGCGTTTCAGACGCGCAAGAGAGATAGTTACCATGGGGCATATACCGCGGCGATTCTGGCCGCCGCTGTTCCTACTGCTACTCTATGCCTGGACAGAGGCAGCACATGGTGAGTTCTGACAATCTCGCCAGTTCATTTCTCCTTATCAAGCGAATTGTTTCATCTCCACTAGTAGAATACGTGCTGGCTCTGGAGCAAAGAGATGTTATAAGTATGTATATGACTCATTACACGTCAAATCACACACTATTTTTTACGCATAAAACATCACTATTTTTTTAGCGATTTGAATCGTTTTTGTGAGGGGTAGGGTTGAAAAGAGGTGGCATGTATTCTATCTTTTTTCTAATCGATAAATATTACCAATTATTTTTTCCGAAAAATCATGCGTTCGCTGTGGGTTTTTTTCGCAAATACTGTTTCCTTCAAAAAAATAAATTTATACTTAAATTTTACTTATAAAGATGTATTTTCATATGAAGTAAACATAATTTTTATAAACATATTATTTTAATATTTAAAATATATTTTAATTTTATAATGCAAACTTTTACAGTATAATTTTTTTTTAATTTACTTCAATTCATTGTGAAATATACTCGTGTGTTTCTGTACTAATGATGTATATATCTGCCAAATTTCAAAGTGGGGACCTACATAAATAACTTTAAAAAAATAGTTTGTTCACCGGAGCACATAGACATCCCGCTACGCGCCGGACTCGCTGCTCGAACACGGGTCACTCGGAACACGTCAATGATACGACGCATTGAGACGTCAAACATAAAAACAACCGTGAGACTTATGTCATGTTATGAATCGTAGAAGTACACATACGGTTTTAAATGAGTCTTCTAAAGAAATGCGACTATTATGTTTAAAAACAACTGACACTGGTAGGGTTTGCCTGAAAGAGAGCAGTCTTCTTTCTCAGATATACTGAGCAATCCATGAAACATGTGCGTTGTTCAGTGAAGTTAGTAACCACAGCTATTACTTACAATACTATTGTTATTTGTATTTTCTTAATATGAAAATCTATAATTGCTGAAGAAGTGTACGTTTGTGTCGTTAATACCAGCATTCTTGCGAAGTTGAAAATTGACAGGTTGCCGCAAAAAGCTGTGTATTGGAGAAACTGTTTTTCAAAATTCCTTCTCCTGACGAACAAAGTGAAGCTTTTTCATGAAAGTGAGATTACTCGTTAATGTCGCAAATATGTTGGACAGTGAGAATAATAAATAAACGTTTACCGCTGGTTCTGGTCACCCTAACGTATCACCTGACACGCGAAACAAAGAAACACCAAGAAAGCTTCTGTTTCTTCTGCTGTCTTCGCCCACCGTTTGGCGTCTTTTGTTCTCTTCATGAGCAGAAATAAAATTTGACGTAACGAGTTTTGATTGTCCACTGTGACCTTTTTTAGAAAAGTATTCTTTCGTACTACTATGAATTAATGTCTTAGCTGATCTGCATCCTTTTGTGCTATACTTGAAAGAAAGCAAAGAATTTAAAAATAGAAAGAGAAACCTTTTCTGAAACATGAAACAAATTCACTACACCCTTTTCAGTGTTAACTCAGAACACTTCTCAAGTAAGATTATGACAGTGTTAACAGACATATTTTTGAACTGAGGTCGATGCTAAGTATTACAAAACAATGCGAGTTTATGCTTCCACAAATATGCCTTCACATATGAGTGCTGAATGGTATTCCTTCACATCACAACGTCATATAGAGAGACCATTATATAAGGAGCGAGGCAACTGTAATATTCTTGATAAAAGCTAGCCTTCATTCCTGAAGCCAAGCTAACCTATTAATTTACCAAGGAAGTTATTTAAGTGGGCTGATGATCACGTGATGAACATTACCTTTATATTTACCTTTATATTATATGCCCCATAGCAATGGTGAACAATACTTAGAAATATGGCTGTTGTAACAATGATATAATACAAAACAGAAGGCACAAAGAAAATACTTAGTTTCATTTCTTTTAAAAAGGTAAATTAACGATATTATCTGTAAAGAGAAGTAAAAGAAATATCAACATAATTAACTGTATCAGTACTCTTATTCGTATAAGTATTCCGTCCGTGTAATACTAAATTGAATCCGTTTGACACTTCATTTGAATTTAATCGGCTATGAAAGTCGTATGTATGTATACGGCACATACTAAGGTGTGAAGAGATAGATATATTTATAGCTCTGGATAGCACATTTATGGTAATCGTCTACTGCTGATTGGCGCGTGCTTGGGGGGTGACGCTCTAGCAGACGCTGCAGCAAAAAAACAACAAATAGACATTTATATTGTATTTAATTTCCCATATTCATTTCGATGTCTCATTTCGTAACTTACCAAACGTACGTAGAAATTTTCAGAGATTTCAATGCTATTTTTCCCAAATTTTTAAACTGTTGAGTTTTGGGATAAATTTACAAAATTAAAATAAAATAGGCCAAAAAATGTTTTTAGAAACTTAATGAATTCAATATATACATCATATGAAAGAGCTTTTTATGTTCTTTAATGTCGCGAAATATTAAAATGTCTTCGTTTCACCAGCAAACTGGTAAACACCTGTGGTTGGCTCCTCTTCTGGGCTTCCGTAGCTTCATGACAAGCTATGGTTATCCAGTTGATAATATGGCCAATCTTTGTCTGTGCCGTCCCGGATGGTACGCAATTGTGTAAAGGTGCCGCGCGCGCACTGCCGCTTCTCCTCACGTCGCGCTTCTCGACGCCCGACACCGCATTTTCGGCAGCCGTCCTAGCATTCAGCTCTCCAATTAATCGACGCTCCTCGAGGGCGGGCGCCCGCGTCGCTGGAAGGCAGGCGCCCGCGTCACTGGAATCCCCTCGCGTCCTCCGCACCGCCGTCATAAATCTGCCCGGACTCGAGCACCGCTTTCAACCTGCTCGTGGCGAATTCTCGCGGTTCGTCGTGGCGCCTCGATTATGTGGAACACCCTCCCTTCGGACATTCTCTCTAGAAAGCTCCCTGTCCCGCCAATTCTTTATATTATAATTGTATCAAGATGTGTGATGCATCACAATACATACATGCATACACATATATACATGGTAGAAGAAGTCAGTCTCCAAGTCACCGTGGCCAACGCCCTGTTTGCTGATGGTAATGTGAGAATAGGATGGGTAAACTGCCCATTGCGTGAGAGAAAAACTCCTCTGAGATATTTCAAATGCTTAAATTTGGCTCACCTAAGTCGAGCATGCCAGAGCCCACGGATCGAAGTTGTGCAAGTATTGCGGTGAAGATAATCACATGGCAAAGACATGCACGAAGGATCATCCAACGTGTACGAGTATGCTGTGCGTACAAAGGGGCAAAGACAGCAAACATGCTACCGGGTGAAGCAGATGTTCTTTTTACCAAAGAGCCCTGAAGGCAATATTGGACAGACCATGAGAATCGTTCAACTAAATTTAAACCATTGTGAAATTGCTCGTGATATCCTAGCTCATTCTGTGAGATGGTGGGAGACATGTTGCGATCCTGTGTGAGCAATATAGATACCTTGACGATTCATCACGGATACTCGACCACTGCAACAAAGCAGCAATTTGGACCCTGTAGGAAACGTCTACTTCAACAAGTAATGATTCGAGTTGAAGTTGGATTCGTCTGGGTTAAAGTAGATGGAACATATATTTATAGCTTCTAGGATTCGCCAAACTCTACTTTTAACGGGGTTGAACAATTCCTAGACCGTCTAGTTCTTGACACTAGAGGACGCAGACCCCTCGTGTAAGCTGGGGACTTCAACGAGTGGGCTGTGGAGTGGGGTAGCTCGGCAACTAACAAAAGAGATCGAGCTGTACTAGAATCATTCTATGTTTACCGTAGTGTTCGTTAACACCGGAGAAACTCCCACCTTCCGCGGAGGGGGTGTGGGATCAGTGGTGGACACAACTTTTATGGCAGGTAGCTTGTTGCGAAGGGGAGTATCCTGGACATTCTGTGAACACCACGCGCAGCAACCATCAGGCTATTGTATACGAGGTGCAATACGAGGTTACGTTGTACCGGGATGTAAGGTGGAAAATGCGCTTAAGCTGGCGCGCTTATCAACGATTACCGTAAATTGAGTGGATAGGCGTAGCGATGGCCTGTACGTTGGCGTTTAATGCCATAATTCAGCTTCTGAATTGGTCCAGATAAGACGTAGAAAGCAAGCACGGACTAATTAGATACGCACACGTGCAGGGGTAAACCCAGCGTGTGCGTAGGAACACAGAAGCCGTGCGACCCCGTTTAATTTAACCAATGAATTGACCGATGGCAAGTCTCATCTTGAAAAATGAAATGCCTTTGGCGGGAATAAAGAGGAGGCGGGATTCGCCGTTTCAACAGGGCGAGAGGAGACGAGGCTTTGCCGTGAGCGGGCGAGAGCAGAGCGAGAACACCGATTTTGACTGAAGTTGCGAACGGCTGAGAACAGAGGTTAGAGAACGAATTTGGCTGAGGTCTCGATTAGACGCTCGTTGAGAGTAACAACTGGTGATATGTCAAGTGAAGTGCTCTCGCAGCAAAACGTGTTTTGGGAGGTCGAGGCAAGATGATCGCGAGGAGTAAATTGCAGACCGTCTCAATCTTCGGCGATTAATCCGACTTCTGTTCAGCTTGATACAGCGGTGCATAGCTTACTGATATAGGTCGCGATGAAACACAGACCGCCAAATGACAATGGCAACGGTAGTGCTGCGTTTCGGGCACCTCCGACGCGAAAGTTGTGCAATCGCAATTGTTCCATTGTGCAATCGCAATTCCGGCGAACTACTTCCCGGATGACGGAGACCGTGATCAGGGATGAAGATATCTACTTGACGGCTAGTAGTTAAAGCATTCATATATTATAGAACTGGCACATTGCTAATTTCCGGCGTGTTTGTACATGAAATTTCTCTAAATGGTAAATGGCCTATTTATCAATACAAACCTCAGATTTTTTTTATTACCACGTCCAACATTCAGTAGCCGATAATACCTTGCATGTGTCATCTAGGTAAATAGCAAACAAATATCAAATAATCAATATCAGTCAACCGTTTGATAAATTGATTCCTTGGAAGATTAAGATATCTGGGATGAGTCTATTGTTGTAAGGGTAGTTGGTTCACTGAGTGCTTGGATATCTAAATTGTTGACAAAAAGCTATTACAAATAATAACTGACAACAATTGAGATGTCCAAGCACCCAGTGAATCAACTCACTACCCTTACAACGATAGACTCATCCCAGATATCATAGATAAAATAATCTCCCGAGGAATCAATTATTTGTCTGGGATCAATCCTATATGTATGACAACTCTGGCAAGAAAAGGGAATACGAATTGGAAAAGGAAGAACATTACACGTATTGGAACGTGGAAAGTAAGATCGTAGAATACAAGCGAATAAGAAATACCAATAGAACTTGACAGGAACAAAATTGGCATATGTTGTCTCACAGGAACTAAGAAAAAGAGATAAGAAATTACACAAAGGGGTCACTACAGTCTTGTATATAATGGACCTCCAAAACATCATAGAGCAGAGGAGGGTGTAGTAATCATAATGCATAACAAATACGTGAATAACGTAATTAAAAATAACTACATCTCCGAAAGAATTGTATCTGTGAAATTGGCAAATAAATCTAAACCAATCAATATTATATCCGTACACGCGCAAGAAAATAATAAACCATCCCACGAAAAACAAAAATTCTACGATGACCTCCGAGAAACGATCAGCCCAATCGATCCTAAGGAACCGATTGTAATAGCGTGTGATCTGAATGCCAGAGTAGGAAATCACATCATACCGGAAATTAAGAACAGGTTCAATGAACGTGTTATCAACGAAAATGGAGACATTTTTTTTAGATTTCTGCGTTGAAAACGAAATATGAATAAATAATACTTTCTTTGATCATAAAGAACAGAATAAAACTACATGGATGTACACAAGAGGACAAAAATGCACCATCGACTTTATACTTGCTAATCGGGAAATTCACCCATCCCAGATACTAGATGTAAGGAGCATATCAGGAGCGGATGTTGGCAGTGATCATATCCTGGTATTAATAAAACTACGAATGTTCATTATGAAGAAAAATATTGCAAAATAAAACCCGGAACACATATAAAGATAAACATTGAAGCACTAAGTGATGAATCTACCAGATATCTAAATAAAACATTCTGGATGGCGAAATATCTTACAATTTAGTCCTGGATAATGACAACGTAGAAATGTCTTGGCATAAAATACAAACAAATATTATTCAAGCAACTAAAGACGCCACAGGAATAATAGAAAAAAAATTTAAAAAAAGAAAGAAAACAAAAAAACAACTTGATTTACTAAAGAAGTGAAGGACATATCACAAAAAAGTGGCATATATGAAATCCAAACAGAATAAAACACCAGAAACAAAGAATATAAATATATCAGGAACAAAGTTAATGCAAAGACGAGAAAAATAAAGAAAGATTACTGGATCTTCTTGACCATGACTTCTATGGGCGACAAAAAGATATCTGGAGATTCATTAGAGGCTAGAGGACAAAAATAAAATAGCTCATTAGCACATATAAAGTATCTGATGAAACATGGATAAAATACTTTAGAGAACTACTCTACGATGGCACTCCGGAGGTAATAGACTTGGTTGAAGATTTAACATCGAAGGAACAATGCGTAGAATATGAAGAAATATCAAAAGTAATCGGAACACTACGAAATCTGAAGTTACCAGGAAATGGAATATATAATGAGCTCACTAAATATGGAGGAAGAACCTTATTCAGAGAGATAACCAAACTTATTTATAAAATTTTGAATGCTGCAGAGATACCAAAGGAATAGAAATCGAGCATTTTTATCCCTCTATTTAAGAAAGGAGACCAACACGATCCAGATAATTACAGAGGGATAAACCTCCTAAGCAGCTCATTGAAAATCCTCACAACGTATATAACAAACACTCTCATGAATATGATTGAACGGGAAGAACAACAGGGTTTTAGACGCGGTAGATCGTGCACTGACACAATTTTTATCATCCGACAAATCATGGAAAACTCTAGAATTTAACAAACCAGCTATTTGGACCTATATTAACATAAGCAGGAGAAACAAGAAGCGAAATAAAACATACCCGATAACAACTTGAGGTCGCCGAAATTAGAATTCTGAGAAAAATTATAAATTACACTCTACTGGATAAGGAAAGAAACGGAAACATATGGGAAGTGTGCAAAGTTAAGCCCATTACGGAATGGGTAGTAGACCAAAGAAAGGAATGAAACGATCATATTGAGAGAATGGAGGAGAAAAGAATCGTGAGGATTGCTGAGAGATGAAAGGTCGAGGGAACAAGAGAAGCTGGTAGACCAAGGAGAAGATGGAAAGACTCGTTATAATTCTTAAAAAGTCACAAGTCTTAGACTTTAGAGACTTAGACTTTAGAGACTTAGACTTTAGAGACTTAGACTTTAGAGACTTAGAAGAAGAAGAAGAAGAAGAAAATGAAAATGAAAATGAAGAATGAATTAATTACCCAATTTATCAAACGATTGTTCCGGATCTAGATTCGGATCATAATCCAATTATTTTCTCTTTCCAAGGCAACATTTCAATACCATAAAGACGCAGAGACATAACACAAAGACAATAACACAAGACAACATAAATAAACCAATAAACAAAAACATCAACTGGAATAAATTTCGCAATCTAATGTCTCAAAACCTAGAATTTCTAAATTCAATTAAAAATGATACCAAACTTGAATCAGGGATAACCAGAATAAACAATGCAATTCATAAAAACTTAGATGGAAGTATTGTATCATCCCCTCCAGCACACAGGAACTTACCTAAACAACCATTGAATCTGATACATGAAAAACGAAAACTGAGAAGGGAATGGCAATACATAGAAACGCTAATTACAAAAGAAAAATGAACAAAGTAGCGAGGATAATTAAAATCGAATTAAATAATTTAAGATATTCTCACTTCCAAATTCATCTTTCCCAAATACAAATTCAAACCGGCTGTGGATAACAATAAAAATTATATGGGAAAAAAACAAATATTCCTCCTCTAAACACTCAAACAGGAAATTAGGTGCATACGGACCAAGAAAAGGCTGAATACATCGCTGAAAATTGTGAAAATACTTTCACCCCGAACCAATAATCGATGTGAGGCATAACAAGGTAATTGAAGAGTAAATTACAGACACTTATTACTAAGTCCGCATCCCAATTTAATTTATTAGCTGCAACGAAATAACTACAATTATAAATAATCTCATCAGGAGGGCACCAAGCCACGACCTATAACAGTCTTAAAAGAACTACCAAGAAGCTCGATTGCAGTTCTGGCAGCAGTATATAACTCAGCACTTAGAATTGGGTATTATCCAAAATCATGGAAACATGCCATTGTCCTTTTCTATCGGTAAACCAGGCAAATATCCAAAAGAAATAACGAGCTATAGGCCAATTAGCTTATTATGCTCTTTATTTAAAATATTTGAGAAACTAATACAAAAAATACTTACCAAATATCTCGTAGAAATAAGGGCATTACTAGATGAGCAGTTCGGTTTTAGGCAAAATTATTGTACAACTTATTGTACGCACTTTCACAATCTAGAACAATAAGAGTAGGGGTATCTCAAGGTTCTGAACTATCGCCACTCCTCTTCAATATTTTTCAGACATTCCCACATTAGGTGACTCAAATCATGCGCTATTTGCAGACGATACTTCAATATACACAACGCATGCAGATATAAATGTAGCAACAGATAACATCGAGGGGGATATCTCATGCTTTCTAAAGTGGGCTCAACAGTGGAGAATAAAAATAAACCAACCAAACCCCCGGCCAATTTATTTACTCTTTGTAAACCAAAGTTACCTCGCTCACTAGTATTAAATAATTCCCTCATCCCGTGGCTAGCATCTGATACACCAGTGAAATATCTTGAGGTTCACATTAATAGCAGGTTAACCTGGAAAAACATATTTAAGACCAATGCAACATATGACAAAATATCGATACTGTACCCATTAATTAACGTCAGCCTTAAATTTGGAATGTGAAATTTTAATATTTAAATATTGTATTAGGCCTTCACTCACTTATGGCTGTCCGGTCTGGAATAACGCAGCCAAAATCAATACTGAAAAACTTCAGATAGTTCAAAAAAAAAATAAATAAAATGTGCAAAGGCTCCTTGGTTCGTTTCTAATACACACATTCAAAGAGAACTTCAAATAGAGCCCCTAAACGAGTATAGGTGAAATAACTGTGACCATGTTTTTGCAATTCTTCCATCCTCTCCTTCGAATGAAAAATTTACAACAGGGAAAACATTAAACAATCCCAAAAGAATACGCTCACGATATCCGAAAGATTTGTTAATACCCCATAAAAATAAATATCCACTATAAGAATATATGTTAAAAATTTGTAACTTTCCATTCAATATTAAGATAATTTTTGAATGCATGTATAAAAAGTATCTAGATTTAAAAACGAATATTGTATAGTAAATATGAGTATGGTGTGTGAATTGTTTAGATATGTTATATATAAGTATGAAATCCTGTCAATTAGCTAGAAGTAAAATACAAGAGTGAAATTGCTTGTATATCAGCACATAAAGATATATTTGGTAACGATATCGCTGATCTCGAAGCTAAGAGAGCCACAACAAAAGACCACTAAAACCATTCATCCCTAACAAACAGAGATAAAGATATTTGGAAATACATTAAGACAAAATTAAATATACAATGACATTAATAATAGCTAATGAAAAATACATCAATACAAATACAAAAATAATCATAAAATTTTAATTGAAAAAGTTTCTCAATCTATCACACACTATTCTATCAAAAAAGCACATTATTCTAGAATGCCTCATCCACAAAGATCAAGTGCCTAGGAAGTTAAAATTTCAATACAATTTTAACCTCGCCAAGATACCAAGAAAAAGTTACAAGAAAAGATACAATTTTGCAAAAATATTGATATTTTAATTGAATTGTAACTGCATTTTATTAATGTATTAGTCGCTCATGATCTCTGTTGATTATACGACTTAAAATAAAAATAATTTTAAAAAAGAGTGAGAGGTTGTATGCCCAGATGCTATGTATTAAAAATAAAAATATACAAACCCCTGAAATGCAAAACTGCCGAACAGGAAGAAAATAAATTTTAAAAACATCAATGACTTGCCAACCAGAGCGTGTAGCCGGGTAGTTATCATGCAATGGAAATAAAGTGCAGAGCAATTAAAAGTATGTCAACAGAGTCAAAAAAGGAACGAATTCATAGACCCGATGTTAGCCAACCCAAGTCGCATTACGACAACAGAGAATGTATGTATCGGGCGGTTTGGATGCGGGTTTGCTTGTCCAATAAAACACATAGAATACATTTTTCAACACATTTAATTAAAATTTAAATTGATGAGCACGCACATGAGTGAATTTACAAAATTATTGCAAATAATAATTTAATTCTTACGGCTTACTGGTTTGATTGGAGTGATTACAAAATTAATCATTTTGCCGCTATTTATAATATGCCATATTGGTGGCACCTACTCTCTCAGCTTCCTTCGTTGAACAGTCTTACCGCATCTCAGCGGGGAAAAGGGGCTGACGCGGACCCGATTAAGGGTCATCCGCAAAGTTCTTACTGTGCAGTGGCGTGTTGCGTTCGTTCCTGGACGGCTGGGCGCCGGCGGGGCCTTAGCCGCAGCGGGCGGCGGGGGGGGGGCACGCCCCACGCCGTCCTCGCTTCGATCACAGCCGCGGCGGTGCTGCGCGATGGAGCAGCCAACGACCCAATCGGCCGTCGCGCTCTCGTCCACCCAGTCAATTCCCAGTCAGAAATCTCAGTCATAGCGAGTTCAGGCGAGAACGTGAGACATTCAATACTGCCTCGCCTTCAAAGCTGGCGTTGGATTGAAACTATCACGACCACACTAATGGACATTCATGAAAAGCGATCCTTTTAATTTATAATTCTAAACTCTTTCTTTCTTAATTTTACTCTTCACCTCAGCAATCAGCGGGTTCAGATGTCAATCATTCCTTTGCCTAGGTTTAACCAAGTTAAGTTTTTGAAAATAACTATTTTATATTTATTATTTTATTTAATAGGTAATTATTACAAACAAATTAGCTTACTTGATCCTTTGTGGCTAGGCCGAGGGCCTTTAAGCCATTACAATACCTACATCCTTTCGCGTTCTAATCTTTCGAATTCTGGTATTCACCCCAAATGGTCTCTCCATCGCATCAAAGCCGCGGAAAAGAGACCATAAGGTACGGCTCAGGAAAAAACCCCTGAAGGGGGGAAAACCTGCCGTCAGAAGCCGAGTACATTCTAATCTATCCGACGTTTATTTTAACTATTTATTTTCTGGCGCGGGCGTCCCGCCGTCTCCTTCCACTGCTTGGCCTCCTCAGCACCTGAAATCAAACAGCGCCACAGAAGATCGTCCGCACCAACGCCTCTGCCCTTATATTTTCGATCCCCTCTTACCTCCCCCCCCCTAATGTGCCAGTTGGGGGGGCAGTTTTATTTTATTTATTATATTGACCTGTTACTTTCCAATTGACTACGACTTATGACTTATTTCTTAACTATTTCTTAACCTTTCCTAAAAATGTTCCTAATTCTTTCATAAAGTTAGACCTTTTATCACTTAAAATGTTTTGGGCGAGCGTTACGTTCCTGTTTAGGAAGTAGTAATTTCCCATTCCCATCCCATTTTTTCTCCATGTTTCTTGGTTGCACAGCAAATAAGAGGATGTGGGGATCCAGCTCTCCCTATCACCGCAAAGCACATCAGTATGCCATTACAACTTGCGTCTTTTTAGTCTACTGCTGCATCCACCCCCACCCCTGCAACCAAGCGTATCCCCTCTCTTGCGTCCTTTCGAGAGTATGTACGTAAACTTTTCCGCAAACCCCCCATAATGGAACTCGCATGGATTTGGAGCTACCAGGCGAACGTTTTTTTCCAGCCGTTTGCCTGCCCCAGAGTCTCTTGCTTTTCTTTATATCCGCAAGTCTTCGGAAACAGCCTTTCCTATCTCAGACGGGTTCCCCTATCTCCCACGCATTTCCGGAGAGACGTCTCCCAACCCCTGCGCGGTCTAATAGCCGTTATATTTTGTGCGCCCCAGTACGATGGTCGCTTCCCTGCCATTGCACTCTAAAGCACCTATGTATAAGTGTGTCCAGTCAGTTCATCCTGCTAATTTAATCAAAGTTTTAATAGGTTTTCATTTTAAAATCTCTCCAAATTCCTAACTACGACTCTCTTAAGACTCCGGCATTTGCTGCGCTCTAGAACTCCTAGAATTATTTGAAATAAATCTGTTTACGAATGCTTTCTAAGTCGATCTATCCTATCCACTCCCCGGATTTCTTGCCCATAGTTCAATAGCTTGGAGAACTAACGAATTTGAAACATTGTATCGCCAACAGTTTTACCGGCCAATTCCGGAACCCTGCGCACTTGCGCAACGATTTCTTTGGAGCGCAATTCTTCCTTTCTGCTGAGCGTCATATGTGATTATTTCCATCCACCCATTCTTGGAAATTTTGCACCAAGATATGTTAATGTTTTGAAGCGCGTTCAAATTCTTCCCTAGCGTCGTACTATTTCTCTTTGTACCGCCCAGATAAACCCATTTCGTTGAAGACCACTACCTTGGTTTTTTAGAATATTTACTTTAGTTCGCATGTCTCACTATAACGTTCTAGGAATATTTTAAACTCTTCTGTAAGGCCCTCAATCGTCTCCGTACATAGATTAAATCATCATCATATAGTAGTCCGGGAATTTTTACAAGGCGCATTCAATTATTCGGACCGCTTCCTGTTTCCCAGGGGGGGGGGGGGGGCGGTCAATAAATCATTTTATAAATAAGATAAACAGCAGCGGGAAGAGGACACCCCTGTCTTACTCTACTGTCGATTTGTATCTTTTTGCGTTGTACGTTCCGTCACCGCACGCTGACGCAGAAATTTATTCCTATACATACTCTGTAACACTTTTAAAACTTTACGTGAGACGCCTAGCTCAATTATAGTTTCGTCATAAGCTTCCCTATTAATAGAGTCAAAAGCCTTTTCAAAATCCACAAAACGCTATATAAGTGGCCCCGTTTACGCCGCCAGCGCCTGTTTTACTAGGGTATCTAACACAAATATATTGTCGGTTGTCGCGAAGCCTCTCCTAAAGCCTGCTTGCAATTCTGATATTGATGATTCTATTTTATAAGTTAATGCTTATTCACAATTAACATTAAGAATTTTTACTGAACAATGCGACAGAGAAATTTTACACACAATTAGCTTTGAGATCAGCTATTCTGAGCAACGCTTATAACTAATTTTGTTACAAATCCCCAAATTTGAGTTAGTGTCTCTTTAAATTCAATTCTTTAAATGTTCAATTAAACGTATTCTATAGTTCATGTTTCAATTTGGATATTAGTTAATCGATCATACAATTTTATCGTTCCTGCCTTCTCACACACGGATACTCACACTTCTGCCACATGAAGGGGGGAAATGAACTCTGCAGTCTCTGGTCCAGTGTTACCAGATGTGTTTAGAGGGATTCCGCCATGTTCGTTTCAGTTTCCGCCGAAAATCCGCTGAACTGGTTTTAAATTTCCCGCCTAAATCCGCTAAAAATAAATTATTTTTCCATATTTAAATATTGTATTAATTTATTCTATTAAAACAAACTATAGAAAATAATGATAGAAAAGGACAAATGCATATGAATGCATGAAATAGATAAGGACAATTGCTTATTCTTAGTCATAGCCGTCGTTATTGGCGTATTCGAGCCCCAATATTTTAAAATATTAATAAAGGATACACTTATGTAGACTGAATTGTCTGTCTTTTATTATTATTTTAAAATGTTTCTGCTCGAACACGCTATGTGTCCAGGCCTTAATAGTGAAGATTTGAAATTCCGCTTATTTTCCACCGTCTTTATTAATTTCCGCCGTTTATTCCACCGCCCGTGGGGTTGGTGCATCAATCACCAAACACTTCCCTGATTGAGTGCAGGAGATAGTAAAAAAAATGGTTAGAAGGGCAATTTGCAATCAGTCTATTCCAGTTTGATACTTTATTACCTTTACTCACTAATTTCTCCACTATTGGGATCTCAGGAATAGGTCGGGCGTACTCGAATGATTGGAATTTGAACAATTTCAAAATGTTCTTAAAAACACAAAATCTATAAACGCAATAAACCCTGAAATAACACATACTCTGTAAATACTACAGCACAATAATATGAAAAATAGTATGACATTTCCTTTAATAACATTCGTTCTTCCAAATTAGAATTGCTAACTTGTTCCAAAATTACCATTATCCAAAAAAAACTTAGTCAAATTCCTCTTTCTGTAAGAATTCACACATCTATTCATATACTGAATTTCAAAGAATTATCTTTACCATTTTATGCATATAAATTTATCAACTTTACATGGCTTTTAAGAATGTAATTCTGTCCTAGTTCCTTCATAAAATAATAACATTGAAAGCAACAACCTTGTTCTGACAACGATGTCTCCGCTCAGCACCTTGCAAGAGCGTAAAGTAACCGAAATCCCACACTGGAAACTCTTCGTGCTGCCCAGTGCCTCTGAATCGCCGCACAATCACTGCCAAAGTGGACGCTCCTCACTCATCCCAAGAACGTATTTTGTTTGTTCCAAACCACCATATACAAAAGCTCGGCAAATCCAATTGTGCTTATCAGTATTAAAATGTTACAGTATTGGAGTTTTCTTCCCCTCTGCAAATAGTTGTTGTTGTTTAAATAAATTTCATGTTTACCTTAGTAAGCTCTTTCCAAACCTCTTTCTTACGTCTTGCTCCGAATTGTAGTTCGCCAGCTTATATCACGTACAGCAATACTTCTAGTGAGATGTACACCGCCGCGCAGCAAAAAGAATTGAGGGCGGGGGAGGTGTTACGAAGTGCGAGCTTCTTTCTATCCCTCCGTTCTCCTGCTCCGTTCTCCGCAGGTTGATGAGAACCCCTCCTAGCCACGTGTCGTCCGTCCCGCCCTGCCGCGATGCGAACTCCAGGAGTTTTCGTGTAAACGAGAAGTATAGCGTTCTTTGAAATGTGTCGCTTCAGCCAAGTGGGTGAGCGGTTAGCCAAGCTGAGCGGTTACAATATGACGGTGGTGTTTCTTGGTCAACTCGTGCCTTCAATGGGTACATAGGTACCCTCATATGTACTCATGGAATCACTGTGACATCTGAATGGGTCCACATGCCTGGCAGCTGATGCCGATACGATCAACCAGTCTCTTGAAGTCCTATAATGCAGCCTATCTCAATTGCAGTGAATTGGTGGTTATGCTGTCGAACGCGTCTGTGCAGCATCGCGGGTGCTTTGTACTATACGTAAATGTCGTTCTTCACTGTCTGACTCACAGCAGTTGGAAGATAACAACTGCGCAACAACAGCGGTGATATCACGAATGCAGTGTGGTATCCGTTTTACATATTACAGATAGGTGTGAATATAATAATTTTCTCACATAAATGGTATGCATGTACACTAAAATTGGATAATATTGAGTCACTCCTGCTGAGTGCATCACTTTTTTGTCAGGCAGTATATATTACAACCAGAAGAATAAATATTCCATTTTATATCCATATAGCAAGAGTATTAATATGATCTACGAAATATTTATGATCAAATGGTGATATAGTATTTTTTTATTTTTCATTGTACATAATATATATTCTTTTGATGTAATATTATACTCTTTATACGTCTATACATTGAATAATATATGTTTATACATATCGAATTTCCTTTTCTCAATATTTTGTTTCTTAATAACTTAACATTTCTTTTTTCATAAAATCTGTTATGAACGAATAGGTTTTTATATTAATCCTACAAATTCTCTCGAATTTCCTTCGTATCTTATTATGTGCATGTAATATGTAATCCAGAAGATCGAGAAGTATCAAAATGTTCGATATTTTCTTTTATAACTTCCAAAAAACCATTCGTTTCAACATGGATCATAAATGAATAAGTATCAATTGCTAAAAATTTAATATTGTCTTCATATTTGATTTTAGAACTTGATAATACAATTTCTACATTAATAATATCGATAATTAATATACAATGAATCTACTATATATAGGCTTATTTAAAACCGCTTTCTTCTCGTTTCTATACATGGTCTTTATCAATAATTGTTCTCGTATCATATTTCTGATATTTTTGAAATTGAGGTAGTTGGAGAGAATTTTTACAACGCATCTTTTTTGTACATTTTCCATTTGTTATCCATATACGAAATTATTCAGAAGTGTTAAGAAGTCTTTTCCAAAAGCATTACCTGCTTGCTGTCT
>BOPP01000076.1:5970544-6011984 GCA_017312745.1 Gryllus bimaculatus | reverse complement strand
CAACAAATCATGGGAAATCTAATTGGGACAATGGAGAACAAACTAAATGAGAACGGCATAGCCTGAGAAACTTTGTTAGCTTTAACGAGCTTAAAATAACTAATACCCTCTTCCGACATTAAGATATACACAAATACACCATGGTCAGGCAAGAGGTACGAGATCATAATCGACTATATCCTATCGCAACAAGAAACCTCCCATACGTGAATGATAACTGAGTATATAGGAGCTGCGACGTTATACAGACACTTCTTAGTTCTATGTAACTTAAAATCCCTAGCAAATGATCCACAGGAAAAACGAAGACTTAGCAAAATAAAACTAACTTTAAAGTATACCTGCTGCAACAGAGAGTATAAGAAGATTATACTGCTCACAATTGCTATCCTCTATGATCAAAGGAGCAATCGGTCAGATGTAAATGTAGAATGGGCAAAGATGTTTAGGAGACAATATTACAAGTAGCAGAAGAAGTCCTAGCAAGAAAGACAAAAGAGGAATAAGAATGGGTGTCCAAATTGGAGATGAAGAAATACAAGAAATTGTCGATCAAAGAAAAAGGCTACCTACAGTATCTCCAAACACATTCTGGAGGAAGACAAAATAGAATATAAAATAAAAGCGTCCAATTGCGGAAGAGAAATTTAGAAATATAAAGCGAGAAAGTTGGGAAAATATGTAAGCGAGATGAACATGACTGTCTGGATCACAGGACACTGCTACAAAATAATGGAAGTACTCTAAACTCGACAGAAGAGATACATTAAAAATTAACAACATCTCCGAGAAAGAATGGTTACCATACTATTCAGTCTCTGTGGACAAACACAGAGACTCCCGAAAACCACCTATCGAAAAAGTAATAGAAGTTGGATCACATTTGAAACTGACGAATTGAAACATATACATAAAACGTTTCATGAATAAGAATCGCCAGAACTGATTGCTAGAAATGCCGACACTAAAGTACGCACAAAACGAAATAAGAAGGAAAAAGATTCCTCGAAATAATAAATATGTTTGGAGGAGTATACCCATCTCGCAGATTGGAGGAAAGGAATTATATACGATCTTCAAAAAAGGTAATAGCCAGATTCACAAAATTACAGAGGAATGTCTTCTCAACACAGCCTGTAAGATATATGCTAAGATAATAACTCGGCGATTAAATATTATTAATGAGCATATGTTACTGGAAGAAAAGTGCAGGTTAAGGAAAAGCCGCTATATATATATATATATATATATATATATATACTAGCACTATATTGAGAGGCGATAGATGGCTGTGGCCAGAGAATGAGGCAACACCGAAAAGCTAGCTCAGAACAAAGACATTAGAAAATTATTACGACAAAGTCTGTGCCATTCTGTAGCACCACTATTTATTATGTATAAAAAAATATTGTGGGGCGAACGGAAATAATTCCGCTCTCCATGTAATAGTTTCCGGACCCTCCCTCGTGCCCACGCGCTCGTGTTTGCTCTGTCTTGAAAACGACTATGCGTCGCGAGCCCCATTTCTCTAATTCACAGAAAAATACACTGAAGAGAAAAAAAGAGAAAGAAACTGGTACACCTGCCTAATATTGTGTAGTAGTGCTGGAGGTAATTGACACCATGAATCCTGCAGGGCTGTCCATACACATGTAACAGTTCGAGAGGATGGAGATGTAATCTGAACAGTACGTTGCAAGGCATCTCAGACATGCTCAATAATGTTCATGTCTAACGATTTTGATGGTCAGTGGAAATGTTTCAATTCAGAAGAGTGTTCCTGGAGCCACACTGTAGCAATTCTGGACGTGTGGGCTGTCGTATTGCCCTGCTGGAATTGCCCGAGTCCGTCGCAAGACACAATGGATATGAATGGATGCAGGTGATCAGACAGGTTACGTACGTGTCACCTGTCAGAGTCGTATCTGTACGTACCAGGGGTCCGATATCATTCCAACGGCACTCGTCCCATAACACCACAGAGCCTCTACCAGTTTGAACAGTCACCTGTTGCGATGCAGGGTCCATTAATTCACGGGGTTGTCGCCATACTCGTACAAGTCCATCATCTCGAAACAATGTGAAACGAGAATCGTCAGACCAACGTGTTTCTAGTCATCCAGTCAATTTTGGTAGTTGACGGGCCCAGGAAATTCGTAATTCGCAATTCGTTTTGTGCAGTGCAGTCATCAAGGATATATGAATGAGCATTCGACTCCGAAACCCAGTATTAATAATGTCTCGTTGAATGGTTCGCTCGCTGACACTTTTGATGGCCCAGAATTGAAATCTGCAACAATTTATGGAAGGATTGCTCTTCTGTCACGTGTAATGATTCTCCTCCGTCGTCCTGCACAATCTTTTTGCGGTCGCAGCGATGCCGGAGGATTGATACTTCGCCGGATTCCCGATATTCAGTGAGCCCTCGTGATATGGTCGTACGTGAAAATCCAAATTTCATTGCAACCTCGGGGATGCTAGGCGCCGAGCCATCTCTCTTGCGCCGACCATAACACCACATTCAAATTCATTAAGTCGTGATAACCTGACATTGTAGCAGCAGTAACCGATCTAACAACTGTGCTAGATTCTGATTGTCTTATATAGTAGTTGCCTACCGGAGCGTCGTATTCCAATTAGTTCCTGATCTCTTTATTTCAATACGCATGGCTGTATTACTTTTTGTTTGGCTCTTCAGTATATTACCCCGCCATTATCTCCGGTGATAAATACACTCTCAAGAACATAACTACTCAACTTCAAAGTTCAGAGACTACATCTCCTCCACTAGTAGAGAGGGTGTTGATAGGAGAAGTTGATTTGGATTTACCGTGCGTGAAGCCTAACCAATCCTCCCAGCACAAGAAATCTTGTTATCATTGTTACAGGTGCGGATCCAAAGATGAATGTTGGATGGGGAAATTCAAAATGTTTTCGTCGAATATGTAATAATAAAGATTTTGTAAAATGTCGCAGGCTACACTCAGCTCGTTCTGCGATACAATTTTATTCGTTTTAATGATAATCCAAAAATATTTTTGCTTGAAAGTCTCCTGACAAGTTAAAACTGAAAAACTTAAGGGCTGCAAATTTCCTTCATTTCCTTCCCCGTGGAACCGCGCCTGATTGTCATTTGTATGTAATTTTACTTGTAGTGTAACTAATATCCCTTGGTGGTATTGGAGGGTTTACTATGTATCAAAAATTATGCCCGAAATAATAGACATTATTGTTATTATGATGTATTACGGTTGAACGAATGAAATATTTTCTCAAAGTTTAAATGCTAATTGTGATTCACTGAACATAATTAAATAACCACAACAACCATCATATTCCACAAAGGAGGACTATTATTACAAAATGGATACAATTTTTTGATTTTAGTTTCAAGGTTTATATTATATATATACACAACTATACAATTGTATAGTTTTTCAAGAATATATGACAGGGTAGAACTGAAATATATCCCCTCCCCTCGACTACCCTACGCAGCGGCAGTGAACACATTGTCGGCAATGAAAAACAGACGTCTAGACTCAGTTCTGAATGGTGGCAATCTTATTTCTATCGCTTCTGGGAAGGCCCTGTAGGATGAAGGACGTCCGCGGCGCGACGTCACTTCCCCCTGCGCTCCTCACCCCCTTACCCCTCCCCCCCTTTGGAGGGGAGTGCGCGCCAGCGTACCGCCTGGAGGCCGATTCTCTGGCTCAAACAAGATTGGTCAAGTATTGCCAAAATGCACGTTTCGATATAACGAACGATCGAATTCATTCAATGTCACAATCGTTTCTTCTGTCTGACAAACTTTAATATTCCCTCCATCAGAGCCACGAATTACAAGTATGAAAAAGGAAAGTTTACTGACTGCACTGATGATTTGTGCCCTAAAATGCAGAATGATGACAAGGCGCACATGAATTGGAGTTTAAAATACATCCTTAAGGGATACAATCATCAATCCAATGTTACAGCAGAATAGGCAGTAGTAATTTCTGAACATTTATTTATTAAATGCTCTTAAGATAAGAAAGTATTTAAGATTGTTTAATTAATATAAAGTTATAGCTTCAGCTCTAAATATTATTCTCCAATTCAGTTATTGGAAGGATATAAGAACAGAGGCAGGTAGAGGTCAGTAAGCATAGTATCATGCTCTCTCGCCTGAATCTTACATATTCTCGCTACTATTTCTGCTACCAGTTTCCAGGGTGAACATCGCTAACTCGGAGCTAATGTTTCCTTCACAGAAGGATCTCGTTCAGAATTGACCCAACATGAGACTTGCACAATTTCCTTCAACGTTTTGCAGACTAACGGCAAAATTTCATCAAAATAAATGGTGCAATTGTTTTTATTTTGAAAACATCCTAAAGAATTTAGATAAAGTACCCCGAAAAATTAAAATATCGTTTTCAAATTCAAGCGGCCGCCACATTAGTCAGAACGATCCGGGAATATCAATTTTGGAGAATATTGGCTGAACGGTTTAGCCGCTAGCGTTGTTCACAAATGGATGGACGGACGTAAAGACAGACGTTTAGCCTTCAATCGACTTTTCAGTATCAAGGATCCACAAAATATGGATTCGCTCACCAGGTGCAAGAGGATTTTTTTTTAATTTAACAACTGAATTTACCCACTTTTCTTTACCAGAGCCATGTTATAAGAGTTTTCTGTCGAAAATTCGCAGTTTTTTCGCGCAGCATTACATTCTCTTCTTAAGAAACACCTTGTTAAGAACGAAAAAGTGAAAATCGTGCGAGAGACTAAAGTTTTTGGATTCAATATTTTATTGCCATAATTCCGGCACATTGTTTGAAAATTGAATATAATACGCAAATATAGTCCCGATGAAGTTATTATCAAAAGCGAAATTAAAATTGTTTACATGCAAATGCGTAGCTCGTCATTAGATAGAGTATGCTGTTACTTTCGCATTTAACAATACTAGATGCAGGTTTTGCATGTGAACCGAACCGAGCTAGCGTTCAAGGTATAAAGTAGAGGGTTCTAAAAGGGTTTCACAGTAGAAGTGACGGGCAGTGGCAGGGCCTCCCGTGGCAGACATCGCCTGACCCCAAGGTCACTCACATTCGAGGCACAAACAGAGGAGGACAAGCGCTTTCGACAACGGTCGTAGCATTGCGAATATCCTAGCAGTGAAGCAACGATTTGAAAATACACACGAGTTGCGAATACACTTCATGAATGAGTGTGTACCCAAGTGCAACAAGTATGATTACTGCAATGAATGCAACCCTCCCGGCAGATAAGGGTACGAGGCTGCCTATCCCGAGAGAAAATTCCCAGAACGAAGAGAAAATATTGCATTCATTTTACAGCAGACTTTTTTTTTTAATTTGAAAACATTACAGTTAGCTTTAAAAATGCTTGCGCAAGCATATCATATTATAAAACCCTCATTCACTTCACTGTTATTGTTTTCCCGAAATTGATTACAGATTTTGGATAACATAGACTTCTCGTTAAGATGAATGGAGAGTCTGCACTTTCCTCAAAGACAGCTTTCAAATATTCGTAATAAACTTGCTATTAGCTTAAAGACCCTGCGTTGTCCATGCATTTATTTAATAAATCGTCTATTAGATGGAAAACGAATTCTATATTTTGGGTATTCCCACTCCGTTCTATCCTGTTCGCTTAAGAGAAAAACACTCATTTCATAGAAAACCGTAATGAAATCCGTTTATTTGTTCCAGAGATTAACCCGGACAAAAATACAAAAGTATTAAAAGCAATTGATTATTTTATAATAATCATATGATGTTATAAAAAGGCAACTGTTTTTAAATCAGAGATACTAAAATTTTATTTAATTATAGATCGATCAAAACTAGTCGAGAAAAAAATGTTTCACTTCAAGTGAGTCTCATAAACCTAGTGAAGTGGTATTTATTTGTTTCCGATCGAAACTTATAATATCGATATTTTAATGGAATATCATGGCTCAGAAACGAAACAAAGAGTTTTTTGCGCCCCTTCCCCTTGCGTAATCTTTATAAGTCTCTTCAGGAACTTTGAAATTATGGATGAAGTCGGAGAAATAAAAATAACATTCAAACAGAAAAGTGGATAACGTGAAATAATTTCTTATCCGACATTCGGAATCTTTCTTCACAGCAGGTGAGTTCATATCTGTGGCTTGGTGCAAGAAGAGCCAATGTCAATATCTGAAGTTTTACCGAAGGGGTGGTATTCTTACGCCATCGAAAAGACAAAACAATCTTAGGCCAATTTTCATCACTGTGAAATTGCGAGATATGTTCAACTTTTGACGGTAGCCTTCATTGGACTGAAAGAAGGGGCTTTAGAGCACACATTGGCCGCACAAAACAAAAATCGCCAAAAACTGACATTGGCCCTTCTTGCACCAAGACACCGATATACATTAAGGTTTCGTTCATTATTTTAATCATTCTTCATATTTGTTGTGATAGAGATGTAGTGTATATAGAAATAGCAATAACTGAGTTCGGAAATCATGATCGCATGCCACAAGGAGAAAAATATGCTACGAATTAAAAGACAGAATATCACGAGAAAATGGCTGAAAATCAAGGGAACTAACCTTGAATGGACGTCCCAGGCCAGGCTTGGCGGCAATCGTTGAATACCAAAACTTCATTTTCTGCGAGTCCGCAAATGCACTTTTTTCACAAAATACAATTCAATAAAGGCACATATCGGAAACGTCTAAAAACAATAGCATCAATCTTTTGAAAGGGCGCGACGTTCTCAACCCAACCGACCGCACAGGAGTTTCGACACGAACTGCGATGAGAGTCGTCTACCGGTGATAGAAGAGAGCGCGCCGCCGATCAACGTTAACCGCTCAATTTTCCAAATTCCTTTTTCGAAATTGAGTAGAAGCACAAACATTATTTCAAAATTTCTCAAGTATTTTATGAGTTCTTTATTTTATCTTTTGGACAAGCATGTACGAAATTCTTTAAAAAAATAGTGAAAATTGAGAGGTAAAATATATTTATATTTTCTAATAGCCAATAAAATGTCTTGTTAATCTCGCGCAGATCTCGCAAATTAACGCCTGAGACGAAAACTGCGTGACGGAATCGAAAAAAAATATATGTTAAATTTAACAGTAGATTTTAATGTTAGTAAATTGAATCTTGCACGGATACTCAACAGTAAAAATAAATGTTGGACAGAAATGTATTATTTTTTAAATCGTGGAAATAGCTGATTTTTTAGTAAATGAAATTATTATATTCGAGATGTTTTGGGGCAATATGTTCAACACATCCTTGTTTGATTTAATTTTTTAAGGTCCGGTTGGTGGGAAAACATTTTAGGCTACTTTTTATCAAAAGTATTAACCTCAATGAATGTAGAGTTATCCATTTGAGAAATATTAAAATATGTCGTCATAAACAAAGTTGTTTTTATGAATGTCCAGTCGCGAAGAAAACAAAGTGTAAAACATGTATGAATTGTGGGAAAACAGATAATGTTGAACATCTTATCGAACTTGTACAATTTAAAAAAATGCAATACAAATAAAACACAAAAAGATGCAATATTGTTTTTTGCGAGAAATGTTGTACAAAATGTTGCAAAAAAGCATAATGCTGTAAATTGTGAATTACTTTCGTTTGGTTGAAACCGAGCACAGTAGTTACAAAATACCTCTTTGAAAGAAATCTCTTTTCTTCCTGACTCCGACATTTTTGATAGTACATTTTGGATGGTAATAATATTTTATAGTACCTATTTACTTGTTTCGCTGTGCAGGACAACATATTTTCCACGATCGTTATGTATCTTATCATGTGTGAAAACGTATGTAACATAAAATTTTGATTGCAAATGATTAAACTTTCTGTATGCACAGCCGTACAACCACCTGCAGTAAATATTTTGGCTGGCGAACATGCACAGAATAAGCAACTGATAGTATTTTTTATTATAGGTAATGATTATATTTATTCATATCAATGTTTTAAAAGTTACTTAAACAATCTAATCACTGAACCATCTTAAACTTCCAATCAATAATCGGATTGATAGCATTTATGTCAGTGTAAAAACTATTTCGATCCCTGTTCAAGTACACGATCCATCACGTTTTCTCTCTCGAAAGCACTAAATAGTTGATCTTTCCTCTCAGCAGGCGAAAGCGGCGAAGTGAGGCGAAATGAGAAATTTCGTGACAATAACTGCTAAACTATGAGAAATACAAATATCAAATGGCTCCGTTGCAGAACTGAGAGAAAAAAGTTTCATGTTTTAAGATGTCTTCAATATTTGCCGTGCGATCGTCGTCGGTGTAACTGTACTCCATCGAAAAAAAAATATATACATAGAAAACTAGAAGCTCAATATTACAAGTATCTCAACAAAGTACGAGAGTTTGGGGTATAAATAAAGTCATGGCAACTATTTTTTGTTTGTATGTGAGAAAACTAGTACGGGTGTAAAACGTGAAGAATATATAAGAAAGGTCAAAATATAAACTGTGTATGAATAAAATTGTGGTTTTCATATTTATTAAGGTGTTTGAAATGACAATACTGTGTTTTGGACTGTACAGTACTTTAGTTTGGGTTAGGTTTTTGGTTTTGCCCTTCCCTCTTCCTAATCAATCAGCAACACCATTAAATCGCCTTACATTTTGTTTTTGACAAATACAATGGGATGTCGATTATCCGAACGTTAATCATCCGAAACCTCAAATATCCAAACTCATATTTTCTCAGAATAATTATTTTTTAAATTAGGTACCGTATACTGTACGTATTAATTTTCTTTTGTAATACTGAATATTGAGAATGATGCTCGATATGATTGACAATGATAAAATATTAACGAGATAAGATACTGTAGTCAATCATCTGACTTCAGTGAACTTTGACAAATCCTACAATAATTCGGATTGTTTATTATTCGGAATGTTTATTATTAGCAGAAAATCGCTTTTCACTACCTTTAAGTGCAAGAGACAAGGTAGTATGTGCCGTAGTATGCCAGTGTTTATTATCTACAGGATATTGTACGTGCAGTGCAGTATTTTAATGGTACGTTCTCTTAAAGAAACTTTATACATACAGCATTTCTGGCTTCATTCTTACCCTTGTAAGCCACATAAATTATTTATATTTATTGATCTGCTCCTTGTCCATTCTTTTTATATATTGTCCGTGGAATGGTATGTCTCTCAACAGTTTCTTTAACATTTTTGTGTCTCACATTTCATGTTAACTTGCATCAGAAGTTCAGTATCTGTGTTATTTTGTGTGTTTTTGCATGGTCTTCTTCGTAATGCTTCTTGCTACACTTATAATGCCTCTGTTTCCCATTATTTGGTCAAATTTCATGACCTGCCTCATAAGTGGGTTATCTTGATGGCTGAATACATACTTTCCCATCCCGACAATTGCATTGTGCCAGGACTTTTCAATTTGTCTGAGGCTTCTTTTCTTTCCTTACTTGATACATAAAGTCTATGTACATCAGCACGATGGTGAGCGCCAAGACGCATTGTAAACAGTTTTCTGTTTTTTCGAACCATAATTACAATTTCTCGCTCAGTCCAGTTCGCTAGTTCGTACATTTTGTTAGCCATGACAGTAGTCATAACTTTGTTCAATTCTGTCAGACAAGTGATTGGCCTGTAGTTCTTCGCCAAAGAACTCTCTCCCGTTTTGGGTAGCAAATAAGTGATGCTACGTGTGAGCTATTCAGGGAGTTCCTTTGGATTTTCTAAGATTTTATTAACAGCCTTTGCAAGATGAGAATGTAATACTTTTAATTTCTTCATCCAATAATTCTGGATCTTATCAATACCGGAGGATTTCCATTTTCCCGTATTCTTGATTGCTTGGAAGATGTTCTTTTCTGAGAATTCGTGAGCATTTTCCACTGTTTCCATGAGCTCATTGTCTTCAACTTCAGAATGGGGCCACGATGCGTTTTTGTTGTAAGATCTGCTTTCTTCCCATATTGCGGAAAGGCAGCATTGCTTTCGGTTTTTGAGTCAGGTTGCGATAGAATCTCGTCGTATCTGTTTCAAACAAACGGTTTTGTACACGGAAATCTACTCTACGTTTGTAAGTCTAATTCGTTGAGCCCATGTTTTTATTTTCTCTTTTAGCTTCTCAGCTACCATCAGTTTTGTAGTGTTATTTTCAATTTGGTATTTTTGTTCAATATGGAGACTTTTTCGTTGAACTTTATAAGTGTGCGTCGGTTTAGAAGATGCCTTGACTAAGAGTGGTATTTCATTCCGAGTCTTGGATATCCGTTTCATAATTCTTTTCGCCCAAGGGGGTAAGGAGCTGTTTACTCTGGCTGCCTGCCGGTCGTCGATGTTCTGGGCTACCCCCAAAATTATCTGAGATACCAGATTTCCAATTGCATACGATATGATTGATTTCTGTAATACCTATCTCTACCTGGTGTCCGTACCACCTCATTTAAGACAGAATTTGCTGTCTCCCTCACTCTCTTAGCTTCATCATTTTTGTATATTCTCCTCAACAGTGCACGAGATTCGAATGAAAGTAGGCGAATTCGTTCTATCTCGCGTCTAAGGAAGTTCCGCATCTTGTCCTTATCGTGCGATTTATAGCCAGATGAATTTTTACCAGTGTCGGATGTTTCATTGAGAATAGATGTTCTTTCGAGAGGACCATCGTTTTCAGGGATATAAGATGGTTCTGTATGTTCGTCATGAGGATAGTTCGCTCAATAAATATGTTCTGCATTTCCCTGAATGTCATCCAGAGCTGCTGTGAATTTTCTACTACTGAGCATGTACGGTATCGTCGTTGACTGGCAAGTTTCTTTGAATCTAGAGTAGTCTCATATCTGGGTTCCGCTCTCTTCATATTTTGAAAACTTCTATTTCTAAGCCCCCATTTTCCGCTTTTACACAGTAAGAACACCACATCACATCCCTTAATTCAGTTCATGTCCATCTCTGAAAATGGCTTCGAGCTACTGCCGACCCTAGGCTTCTGGGACTGACATCCGTGGAATAGCCGTAGCCATCCGTGGAATAGTCGACAAATAGACATTAACTCGGTTCTAAGCAGATACAGAACGATGGTAGAACAAAGCACGTTAAGATTCATTACATTTCTTGTTCTATTCATTTTTCTCATTGGTTTTAAGTGAAGTTTCGCAGGAAGCAAGTGCGAGTTCACTGTTCACACTTAACCCATGGGTTATTTCCTGTCATCCGTGACGGCCACCCACAGTGGCCCCGGGTCATCCTCCTGCAAGGTCCAGCAAGGGCTTCCTCCGATCGCCAGACGACATTACTAAACTCTACGGGATTTTCACTCGCTGCTGTAGGCAACCCCCCTTCGCTGGCTAACACAAGACTCGGGCATCCTCTCTAATCAGTGGCCTGGTGTGCCACCCCAATTTTTTTCCTGTATCCTCCATGGACCAATGACAGGAAGTCAAAAGATTCATGACTCCTCCCTCTCTACCTGTTTTGCGCTCTCCTCTGGAGCACTTCTTAGTCTGACTGATCCCTCACTTTCAAACTATTCAGCATGTGAGTCTCTACCGCCGACATAGTTCTCAGACTAATGGGGGTACTCACGCTCCACCACCAACTACAAGGTGTGTACTCCTTAGGTGGAGTTGTTGTTGTTATTATTATTATTATTATTATTATTATTATTATTATTATGACATTCTGGCATGCGAGATTCCCCCTCCACCCACAAACAGATAACTCTGAAGGCCAACAGTCACTCATCAGCCGCTGTCACTTCAAGTCTCCTCCCACCGAAAAGAAGTTTTCTTTGTAGAAGTGCCGAGAGCTTTTCTTGCAGGAAATAGAATCCGAGTCGAACTCTCCACGCCGACAGGTCGAAACGCTGATTTCCAGAAGCTGCCTTCCAAGGGACACTGCCCTGGCTCTTATGACATTGGCTGTTTCGAAAACTGGAAAATTGTTTTCTGAAATGGAAAAAGGGCCTCTTTCGCATTGTTTATTTTAAAATTTCGTTTTCCCACGTCTACTTTATATTAATTATTTGACAGTAAAGATTAAGTAGGAATAGAAAAAATTGTTATATGAACAGAGGGTACTGGGTTCAGTTTAAACTAAAGACACTTTCAGTATAACTTACTATATTTTTTTTTCTTTTTGTAACATTCAGTCTATAAAACGTTAACACAGTGTACAGAAAAGTGCGATCAGAAGCGAAAGTATATTCGATTATTGAAAATCCAGATATTTACGAAAATATTGGCATAGGAAATTGGTATATTTAAGCTGGGCCGTTTCGGGCCAAGGTTAATTTTTGGAGGCCCCCTATTCTTACTTTCATAGATCCCCCCTCAATTTCGATGCTGAAATACAAAGAAAATCCTATCAATTCACTTTGTTTTTTGTATTTTTAAAATAAAAATATTTTGAAAGAATTTCTTGTTTCAATTTTTCATTATTCAAACGAACAAAAAACTTAAACACATATGTATAAGTAAGAATAACATATTTATAATTATATTGAAAAACACTACAAATGAAATAGTTTAATTTTTTATTGAATTGTACATTATAAAATTGAAATGCATTAACTAGCAACATTCCATATTATAAATATTAGTCAATGATGCATGACACATCTCTCCATTATTTTAACTGTTTGCATATAGTTAAACCATATATTTTCCTATTTTTAATTTATTTTTTGAAAAATTTAGTATTAAATATTTTTTTTACGAACTGCCGGGGGCCCTTGAACAATGAGAGGTCCGTGTGTTAACATAGCACTGTATTTATGGCATGAGCCATTCTTTTGTGTGATGATTAGGGAACCGATTTCTATGATTTTGCATATTTTTCTTGGTTACAGATTAATTCGTTTTGTTCTACGCAGATTAATATGTTAGTGCATTTTTGTGCATATTTGGCTGATGTGTTATCTTGGTGCATATTCGAGTAAATGTATGCGCATATTTTGGGAATCCCTGTTCTATACAAGTTTGTCCAAGAATCATCTCAATACTTAGATGAATTGAGGGTTTCATTAACCCAAACTCTGCTAAAATCGAACAACAACAAAATTATTGATGTCATTTCGAGATGAATTTCTTCTATTCATAATAGTATCTGTAAGTGAGATGTATCAAAATATACAATTTTGTTAAAAGTGGGGTTATCGGTTGAAAGGTTTTACAGACATACAATAGTTTTTAGAGTAAAAAGCAAGAAAGAAAATTTGGACAATGTGAACCTGAGTTTTTAATTTTTAATCACTTTAAATTGCCCGCTAGAAATTATTTCAAGCTGTGAATTTAAAAGACTCTGGTATAGATTCTTATATGAGTGATTCGTTCAACGAATCATTGAAATTAAAATTTCTTAGGGTGGAAAAGTGTTCCAAGTCTGGCAAAGTAGTGCATATATATAGAAAAAAGTATTATTGAAATCAACAATATAATTGTCTACGGATCTCCTTTCTTACATTTACGAATTACCGATTATTAATGCATCGACGAGCGAACCGGTTTTGAATAGAGAAGACGCAATTCAGTGCAAGCAATAATTCAGTTTCATTCTATTATAATTTCAATAATTTCTATCTACTTAGCTAATGGTTACTATGTTTATCTCCGCGCTTTTTTTAAGTGATGGTCGATGCCGACGGTTTTGATTTAATTTAAAGAAAAAAATATACTTTAAGGTGTTGACGTGGCGAAGAGTTCGAACGTGGCGCCTGACGTAAGCACATGTGTTTTATCCAATTCCAGCCTTGTACGTGCGCTGTGGTGTGTTGGTCGCTCTGGTGCTGTGGGATGTGGGCGGATTGATTGCATTTGCGCCGGCGTTGTTTCCAGGTAGTATATGTGACAATAAGGCCGGTCGTTGGTTATTAAGTGGAATTTTAGGCAAATTACGCCGATTTCGCGGCTTTAACAAGAGCAAGGAATGGCTCGTCCAATGTTTTGGATAACATGCGTATGTGCTTTGGTTCCTGCTGTGTGGGGAGGAGGCGATACCCTGGTGTTGCTGGATAACCTAGCTATTAAAGAAACACATTCCATGTTTTTTAAGTCCCTTCAAGGTAAGTGAATTCGTGTAAATTGATAGCGTAGTTAATTTGCGTACGATATTTATTTAATTATACTCAATGTTGTTTCCAGAAAGAGGGTACACACTTACTTTCAAGTCTGCAGATGATGCTAATTTAGTACTTTCTAAATACGGGGAATTCTTGTACCAAAATCTTATTGTTTTTGCACCATCTGTTGAAGAATTTGGAGGTGCACTGAGTGTGGAGGCTATTACTGAATTCATCGATGGTGGTGGTAAGACATCTTGAGCCCAACAGTTTTCATTATTTAAATGGGAATGAAAATCCTGAATCTCTTGGTGTATTACCATTTTAAAGTATATACTTGTTTTACAGATATATAATATATGTATTATTAAGAATTTTGGAAGGTTCAGAGAACCTATGTAATTTAATTAATGAAATTGTGAAATTAAGTATGAGATTATTGTGCTCCCTCAATAAATTCGACTTTTTTCTTTTATAAGAATTTCATTATTTTCATGTACCATTTTGAGTATTCATAGTAAAACATTAGTTATGAGCTTGTTTAAATATATTGCATTTAGATTTAGATTTACTTAGTCAAAAAAAAAAAGAAGAATGTTATATTCAATTTTATTGATTTCAGTTTTATTTTTTCTTTAGAGTTTTGTTCAGTTGCTTGTTTAAGCTTTCTAATAATTTCCTTGGGCATTAATAACTAATGATTCTTTAATATTTTAGGAAATGTTTTAGTTGCTGGAAGTTCAAGTTCAGGGGATGTTCTTCGTGAACTTGCTTCTGAAGTTGGATTTGAAGTAGATGAAGAAGGTGCGTCTGTGATTGACCATCTAAATTACGATGTGCATGATTTGGGCAAGGTATGAAGGTATTTTATTAAATTAATTGGCTCATAAGAAATTGTAATTGTCAGAAACTGATTTTGCTGAGACATATTTGTATTCATTGCCTTTTGCAGCATACTCTCATTGTGGCAGATCCTGAAAATCTCATAGATGCACCTGTCATAATTGGATCTCGAAATGTACCACCTCTTCTTTATCAAGGAACTGGTCTTGTGGCTGACAGAGATAATCCATTAGTACTTCAAATTCTTTCTGCTCAGAGTTCAGCTTATTCATATGTACCTGATGAAGCTGTGAAAGAGGTATTTTAAAATAATTAATATTTTTGTAATTTTAGTAAGGTACACATATTTACCTTCTTGTTCTTTTGCCAGTACCCCCATGCAGTTGGTAAAAACACACTTTTGATAGCAGCATTACAAGCAAGAAACAATGCCAGAGTTGTTTTCTCAGGCTCTTTGTATTTCTTCTCTGATGAAGCATTTACATCTCCTGTGCAGCGAGCTCTTGTAAGTTTGAATGTACTTAGACTGTTTTATAATAATAGAAAATCTGAATCTTTTCTGTATGCCATATTTTCTTCCATTAGAATGGTAAACTCTATGAGTCATCTGGTAATCAGCAAGTGGCCACTGCCATTAGTCAGTGGGTGTTTAAAGAACATGGAGTTTTGAGAGTGAAATCTGTTTCACATCATCGTGCTGGAGAGAAATCTCCTCCACCTGCCTACACAATCATGGAAGCTGTTGTGAGTGTTTATTTACTGTCTCCTTACTATTTATATAACTATAATGTAAACCACCGACAGATATGAGGGGAAAACCTGGGTGCAAACTGCAAGTGTTAATGGTGAAAACATTACCTCAAAACATGCTTCTCGCAAAACATTTTGTATGGTGTTATAAATTAATTAATTTGGTGAAAAGTTTGAGAAGAGATTTTAATTTGGAAGAGCAGCAATGTGAGGAGGAGTTCAAGACATTCTCTTTGGTTTCCAATATTCAACATTTAAAAAAAGGATTAGATTGAAATGTCTAGTAAATTTAAAATATTATTTTGTTCATAATCACCACCACCAACGTACATATTGAGAGTTGTGAATGAGGAATTAATTATTCATAATTGTTTCCACAAATAACTAATATTTGTGTTTTGTCATAGGTGTACACTATTGAAATAGAGAAGTTACAAGGGGATAAGTGGGTTCCTTATGATGCTGATGATGTGCAACTTGAATTTGTTCGAATTGATCCCTTTGTTCGCACAATGCTGCAACGAAAGCCCGGTGGCAAGTACGAGGCCAACTTCAAGATTCCAGATGTGTATGGTGTCTATCAATTCAAGGTTGACTACAACAGAATAGGTTATACGCATCTATATAGTACTACTCAGGTACGAAGTTAAAACTTTCTTCTTTTTTTAATGTGAATATAACCTTCAAGTTTCATTAATAAATAAAATTGCTCTTCTCTTGCTTATAGGTTTCTGTGCGACCACTACAGCATACTGAATATGAAAGATTTATTCCAAGTGCTTATCCATATTATGTCAGTGCTTTCAGCATGATGGCTGGTGTGTTCCTTTTTAGCATTGTATTTTTGCATTATAGAGAAGAAACAAAGAGTAAGAGTGAGTGAATACTATTACAGTGTGAAAGTTTGAATAAACATATTTAAATTGTTACAAATTTGTTTCTCTAGAACTTCCTTTTATTTTGTACAAGTGTCTGTTAACAGAACAGGATTACAGTTGTTGTTGTTGTTGTTTTTTTTTTTTTTTTTTTTTTTTTTTTTTTTTTTTTTTTTTTTTTTTTTTTTTTTTTTTTGGTGTGTGTGTGTGTGTGTGTGTGTGTGTGTGTGTGTCTGTGTTCTTAAAGCTTTCCTCACTAAAAATGCATCCAGAAATTTAATAATTATAATATTTTCTGAGAGGTTCTTCTGAATTTTTAATTTCTCTTATAAAAGGACTTTACTGTTAAATCTGAAATAAAGTTTTTGTTTTTACTAACATTTATTTTTAATATGGATGATGGGTGTAGCCTGCAGATTCCAGTACAGGTACTTTTGTTTAGCTACCTTTGTGTGTAATAAGTAGATCACATGCGAACCCTGGTGATCCTTACGGATATTTGTAGCAGTTGGTTCCAAAACCTTTCCTCAAAGTTTCTCTTCCTTTCTGTTGTCACTTCCTTTGAAAGTTTCCTCCAAACTGTTCTGAGTAGAATTATTCTCATTGCTTCTATCCAAGTCAAGTTAGTTGTTTTTTTGATTTCCTCGTCTCATCTTATTTTCCTTCCCAGTCTCCTAGTTCCATCCATTGTTCATGTCCTTTTCCAGTGATTTCGTCTTGCAATGTGTCCAAAGAATGATAATTCTGTCTGACGGTTGTGGCTTCTAAAGAGCAACCCGGCTTCACTTCTTCCAATATAGGCAGGTGTGTTCTTCTGAGAGCCTAGTGAGTTTTCAGTATTTTCTGCCAGCACCACATTTCAAATGCATAATTCTTTTGTCTATAATGTTAAAATCCAGCTTTCAGAGTCGTATAAAACTAATGGAAAAGTTGTTTTAATTGGTTTAGTTTGATAAATCTGATTCTCAATGAATTGTTACATTTTCTCATGGCTCTCTTTCCCAAAATAATTTTTCTTTCAATTTCTTCAGTGCATCATCCATCTTTTGTTATAACTCCTCCCAGAAATTTTACCTTGTTTGTAGTTTTTATTTCTTCATCATTTATCTGTATTTTCTCTCTGTCCTGTTGTCATTACTATTGTCTTTTTTAAATTCAACTTGCCCTGCTTTCTGACTTTCTTCTGTCACTCCCTAATCTACCTTCACTGTATCTTAGTCCTTTTGGCTTTGGATACATACTGCCAAAGTTCGAAATTTGGCCTTATAATTTGTCCATTAACCTGATGTCTTACTCGGAGGCACCCAGAGAAACGGACGCGGGGCAATAAATACACAGGATCCCTTTGTTTTAAACATTCCCCCTCTATTTATATCATTAATATTGTGTACTGTGAACTACACTTCTAGCACTGTTAAATATTTATTTTTCAAAAATATAGATTGAAAAGTGTGTGTTTCAATGTATGGGACTCCACTTCAGGGGAGGCCTGCGGACCCTTCACCCAGATTCTCCACCCTCTTGAGTGCACATATTGAAATTAGCCATAAGCTGCTGGCTTAAGTAAGGTGATTGTTCGAATGCAAGATATTCTGCATGCTCATGAGAAGTATTGACATAAAAATGTACTGGAAATTATGCATTGCACCGATTAGAGATTGTGAGTCAACTGAGGTATTAGTTATGTTGGATTAAGTGGTATGTAGATAAAAATGTATGATGAATAGAGTGGAACTTATATCTCTCTCTATAGTAGCCTTAGCAACAAGTCTTATCCCTTCTTATCACACATCTGCTATTTCTTGATCTATTTGCCTTCCCTAGCAATGGTGTTGGGCTAATGTTTGTATCTTCCAACTAAAGTTTCACATATGCTTTGAAAGTGGTTCTACTGTTGAACTTTATCAACCTACATTGAATAATGTGAACATTAGTGGCTAATTTGGGAATTTGCCAGATTCAGATGTTAGTCATATACATGCCTATTACTTGTCAGAATTTGGAATATGTTTATCAAACTTCATCATTGCAGTACTAATTCATTTTAATTGAACAGCTTAAATTATGTGAATGGCATAATTACAATTTGTGGATAAATATTTTTGGTAATACTGCATTGTTTAATCCCTACCTGAGGTATGAAAACCCACGCTTTGATAGCTTGCTGTCTGTTAAAGAGTAGAAGTATTGAAAAATTTTAAAAATGGCAAAATACGAGAGCTTATTGCTTCAAAAATTCTACATGAAAGCATAACTCAAATAGTTTGATTGTAGACCTCAAGTATTTTGTAAATTTACAAATTCATAACTGCATACATTACTTGCATTATAAAATTTTGAAATGAGTAAATTACTCATGAAATTCATTATATTGATATTCTGTGCTGTGCAGCCCCTATTGACAGCAACCCGCATCTGCAGTTGTATGTGAATTGGCCAATGGACTTACTACAAATCAATTGATTTGAAATTTTAATTGGTGGCACAAAAATTTGATTCTGATGAACAAATGGGAAAAAAATGTCTCATTCTGATCACCAATGTGACAGTTGCAAGGCAAACTGCAATAGCAAACATTGTTTAAGTATAAAATTGTACTTTGAAAATTAATCTCAATCCTCTAGTTTATAGCAAAATACATTGTTTCATTTTAAAAAATTCACAAATGATTAAATTTCTTCAAATTTAAAATTCAGATATTTAATAAAGGGTTATCATTCTTTCAATTACTTCACTGAGATTCGCTATTTGAGAAAAAATGTAAGACCAAATTCCCTTTGGTGAAAGTTAAGATTTTATTTTGAACATTAATTCTTTTATATACATGTTTGTGGAATGTATTGTCATCTTTCTTAGAAACTTTACAGTTAATATACTACAAAGTTACAAACATATAAAATATATAAATGCATTTTCAACAATTCATGAGCATTAGTAAATCTTGCACTAATTTTTACAAATCCTGTCACCTTGGTTCAACTCATCCTCAAGTGTAAATGATTCCTGGCAGTTATATGTGAATTGCAGGTAACTTGTCCTATAAAAAAATCAATCAAAAGAATAAGCTATCACAGCATAAAAGTTCAAATGTGATGTGGAATAACCACAATAAAACCATAAGTGACAGATTTGTAACCAACCATAAGGATAATATCACAGAATGCCATATTTTCAGGCATATATTGTAGTCTTCTATACAAGTCAGTTGCAACAATTTATATAGTTAAAAATTCTGTACAATGAACATTAAGTAACAAAGCCTACAGATTATATACACAAATCAAACAGAAAACAGACAAATCTTAACCAGTCTAACGTAACCATAGATCACAGCTGATATGAAACAACCTGCTTCATTGCATCAAAAACTCTTGTAAAATAAAATACCAATACATAAAATTACCATATTAATCCAGAATAAATACATACTGGAATATAGACAAGAGTTACCTTTGCATCTCTCTTCAGATATCGCAGTTTCCAAGTTTAATACCCTGCACAGAGCCACCTCGACTTACTTTTAGAGAAAGTGTTGAAAGTATGCCTGAAATGTTCCCTTCAATACAGCAAACAAACTTTTAGGAACAATCCATAAAATTATTTCTATTGAAATTTCATTCGAAAAGATTACTGAAATGTTTTCAATAGCTGTGAAAAGATTCAGAGAGCAGTTTTTGAATCTGTATTATATTCATTTACAAAAAAAAATCCTAAAAATTTAGTCAGCCACCTGACTTAAGCTAGTATATTTCTTGAAGGATATTGTACTTCAACATTTTCACTTCCCTATTATATATAAAACAATAATAAATATACTTTATGAAGTGAAGAAATGACTAATGATGAAAAGGGCAAGCAAATATTGAGAATACTATCCATCTCATTATAATTACAAATAGAAGATAATTCAATAATACTTTTGTCAGAATTTTACCATATACAAAATCAAAAGCCTCAGTGACAAAATTTCAGTGATCTTGGAATTATTCTTCAATTAATCCTTTTGTTCTCAAGAAACAGTAGGATTCTAGTGCTCTGGAGGAGAACTTCAGACAAAATATGTAAACGTAAGTTGTCAGTTCCTCTTGCCTTAATAATGGCATTATAACATAACACCCCGAATTGTATCATTTGTACAGCTTTTCCTTTCTTTGAGATTCCAGAAAGTTGCCAGAGAGAGCCAAGAGCCTATAACGTTGCTTCAAATTGCGGGCTCTGACATGTGCTGAAGCTATTTCCACAGTGTAGTTTCCAGGAAACCATCCTCTTTCGCCATCACGAATTCTTTCTCCTTGATACCAACCTGAAGAAGAAACATTACAAATTATACAACCTAATATTTAAATATTTTAATTTTCTATCACTAAATATTTTAGGATGTAACTATGATTATCAAAGTTCACATTATTTTGAAATGTATTCACACAGAGGAAATGTTTGGGGGGAATTAAAATGAGCCCATTCCACTGATAATTCAATCATTAAATTAACAATGGCATTTACATAAACAATTGTGAGAAGTAACATGGGAGGGATCTAAGACCTAATGATTAATTTCATGAATTATAATTTCAGCACTAAAGCTCAAAATTCACTGAACCCTGGCATGTATGAGTCATGTTCATTGAGAGGTAACACACTTTAGGTCTAATCACTCATGGGGAAATCCATTGCTCAAACCCTATTTAGTGCCAATTCAGTTGGAGTTGTCTAGTCCTTCAGAAACCCTGAATTTGTATAGGGTCATTTATTGTTAAGAAAATAAAGTAATAAATTGACTTACATAATGAGTCTTAGTTACTAAATGAACAAATTATTTAAAAAACAAACATTACATTTCAAATTAAATTGTTTTATTTCTCTGCAAAAAAAGAAGTTCACAATTAATGCAGAAAATTAATTGGTGACATTTAATTGATGCATGCCGATTGAAAGAATTAAGAGACAGAGAATCATAAAGGAACCCTTATTTTAATACATCTCGTTTATAACAGTAAACGCGTTGTTTTGTTTGTCACTACAGGGCTAGTTATGATCTGCTTCTCAAATGCCTCCCAATTAAGGCATATATTTTTCTTTAGGCAGAGGAGCTTACCATGATTTCTTAAAGAGGGGTGACTTATGACTTACATTTTTTTAAACAGATAATAAATTTATACAGAGATAATAGAACTACCCTAGAAAGTCTTTTAGGATTAATCACTGACTTCCTAAAAAGTAACTTTTGTATTTACCCAAATATAAGACAAGGTTTTTCCTGAATATCTACTTTGAAAAATACAGCGTAGTCTTATATTCAGAGATACTGCGCAGTTTTATATTCAAAGATACTGCAAGTTTTTATATTACCTTTTCATGTCAAGAAATCTAAAATAGGAGGGTCATCTTACGAAGGAGTAAATATGGTATAATACGCAAACAAGAACACAAATAAGTTGTCTCCAAAAAGAAGAGTAAATACAAATATACATGAAGAACAAGAACATACCATCACTCATTTTACAAAGAACATTGACTACATCAGACACATCAAGAGAAAGTTCATCAGGTTGTCTAGCGATGTACGAATGAATAGCAGTCACTTGAGGGCAGTCCCATTCTTCATAAACCCTTTCATCAGGATTATCTGATGTGGGTTGACTGACAGCCTCCAGCCATCTTTGTCGATCTGACTCCAATGGGCAAGACAATATCTACAAAATTAATAAAACAAACGTTTCAAAAATTTACATACTTACTGCACATCTTAAATTGCTGGGTGCCAACTTACCATTTCCACGGTTTTTTTCTCATGGTTTTGTAACATTGTCAGAAGCATCAAATTGCGTCCACTATCAGCAGAGTATTTTACAGGCAAATGGGGCATCCCTTCAGCACATGAAATTTGCACTAAATTTCGTGGGCAATAATCAACAACAGTGTAGCACTCTTCACTAAAGTGGAGAGAGAGAGAAAAAAAAAAAAAAAAAGAAAAGAAAAAGCAGCATTCAGATTAAAATATATCCTAATATTTCAAAACATGACCAATACAGCTCAAACATATAACTCATAACAATACTTTACCTTTTCTTTTTTGCGATTACCAGTAAATCAGTAAACAGGAATACGTGTAAAGTCACTTTGGAAAATTTCTTTCCAAAAGTGAGTTTCGCATCATCACCTCGCCATACCAGTTGTAGCAATTCTCCACTTCGTACCAGATAGCGAGATGATGAAATAATAGGCACCGACTTTACTTCTCGAGGAAATTCAATCTGTCTGCTCAGTATCAAAATCTGCTCCATTCTTTCCATATGTCTTGCACCTTCATTACAATCTTGAACAACCTGTAATATACAAATCATGATGGAGGGTTGAAGGGGAAGAAAAAAGAAAAGTTTTCATTAAAAAGTCAAAACAAACCAAGTCAGTACTTATGATACTATTTTGCTTGGTGTTTGTTGTTTGGGGATTGAGGGGGGGGGGGTTGGGGAATGCTATGTGATGCTTTTCAGAATTAACGCCCTCACCCAGTTTAAAGACTTCAAATTCATATAATCGTTACTACTAACATCAATTCTCCTTTATATTATAATGTTCGTGTCATAAAGTAACAGAGTATAATACATTGCAAAGTTGCCAAACAAGTTTACTATGAGTTAATTCTGAACTTCTGCTGTCTTTATATTTGTGTGTGGTGAAAATGGAGCAGTCAATACTAGCAAACGAAGTTTGTATTTTATTGTCAATTTACTTTATTTTGCAGTAATTTGTACATTACGTTTTACATAATACATAAATTTTGTTTGAATTAATTTAAAAAAATCATTTAAATCAGCTTTTCAAGCTTTTTGTTTTTAACTTCTTTTTAAAACTTAGATGGGGTTTTCAACCTAGAGAAAATTTAGCCAATCGTATGTGAAGCTAACACCTCTTTAAGGTAATATGTTTGTTATATCGATCACGGTGAAGTACCTCCAGAAATTACTGTAAATGAAAGCAAAATCAAGATAGTAAGAAAAAAAAATTGGCCCCAAATTTACCAGTCTAATGTTTTATAGAAGAAATTTATATTAGTACAGGATCTTACAGAAAAACTTTTGCAGGCATTGATTTTTTTAAATTACAGAAGAATTTATATGATGAAAGTACTTCTTTCTTTTATTCAATATGAAGTAATTTGTTTTAGGAATCTGACTATATTAAATGCAAGTACCTCGCTGGGCATTCTGAGGAGTAGTTAAGAAAAAACTGCTGCAAAATTCATCATAACCGGAAGTACTGACTTGCGTCCTTGGAGTAATATTGTACAAATCATGCTGTTGTCACCCCTGTTTCTCTTCAGATACAAGATAAAGCCACAATAAATTTAAATTTTGTACCACACACAAACGCAAACTGTTAGATGATAGTCCATTTCAATGGAAACAAAATGGACTAATATTCAATGCAGAAAGAAAGAAAAGAACGAGCACCAAAGTCAACTTACCCAATATTATGTATTGCCAACTTGTGAAAATAAGTCATGCAAGAGGCTAAATTAACTAGTAAACCTTGTTTTTCTAAAGCAACTATTCAATACTTCTCTTTGAACTATATACAAATAATTATTTAAATGCTCTTTTCATATTTACAAGCAGCTATTGTTAATCTGTAGATGTAATACATGGTCAAGTGTTTGACTAGCAACAGGCACAAACATGAGGTCCTCCTTGGACAGAAACTTCAAACTACTTACAGAATTAGTTCATTCAAACGCATACATTTTTTGAAAGTGGCATACAATTTCAAAGTTTTATGCAGCACGGCAAAAAAAGTTCACAATCCAAAACATGAGAGACTGTTTGGACCAATGAACATTTGAATGATGTATATTCTCACCTTATTTAATGTAGCCAATGCAAGTTCACATGACTTGTATTCAGTATCATTAGAATCTAAGCGAGTAAGCACAGCATCAATAAGTAACGGCAATCGAGTTATCCTTTGCATTGGCAACATGAGGAAAGAATGAAGAGACAAAAGCTGACATTTTGGACTTGCTTCTAATTGAGTTAGGACTTCAGCAAAACGACAGTGTTGATCTCTGGGGAAAAAAAAAAAAAAAAAAAGAAATGTTTATTTGCAAAATTTTAAACATATGTAGGTAACAAAAAATACAAATGAGCTTCGGTACAAATAGTAATGACTAAATGAATCACTTTTATGTTAACCTTTTCTGGAGTAGGAATTCTGTTATTTTATGCACATGGATTCATTAAAAATATTTTTAAAACATGGTAACTTAATGGAACAACTTCAGGAGAATCACTTCAAATGATTTGACACCCAAAAATATACAGTGGCAAATCAACTTGAGTCAAGTGGAGACAAAATAGAATTTTAACTCTAAAATAAGGTTTAGATATGTTCTTGACGCACATGGAAATAAACAATTATTACATGTTAAATGTAAATTGACTGCAAATACTTCACAAACTTACTTAAGCCGACGCAATGTTCGATCAAGGTAAATTTGATTTGAGCAATATTTCACATACACATTGAAGTAATTAGTAGCGTGGTGAAATATTGTATCACAAATTCCATGTAGAAGAATATTGTCTTGCCAACATTTTTCCAAGTCTGATAAGAACTTTTCAGAACACTGCTTCACTGAAAAGAAGAATTTTAGGATTAAAAAAATATTTTCTTCTCATTCTCTCAGGTCTTTATTTTCATTGAAAATGGGACCAGTGCTAATTTTTAGTATTCTTTACATTATTGGAGAAATAATTTAAAGAAAAAAATTCAAGCCATTTTTAATTGATTTATTTTTATTTCTTGTTTCCATGAGAGTTAACTGCTAAGGACATTAGTTCTATAAGGGGAATGCATGTTTTTCCTTGGGCTAGAGATTATCTTTGGATGATAGTGATGATCTTGCTAGGGATGGTGAGAGGATGGTATGATCTTAGGGGGCCTACTTATCAATGTAGTCGGCTAGTGTCAAAAAATCTGCCACTGTTGGAATTCGAAGCTTAGGACGGACCTCCCGGTAAAAGTCACTGCAGTGAAATCAGTTGATGCCCTGACCCAATATCTACCCTACGCAGTACTCTGCAATGTTTGTATTTGTCAACTGAGTGTGTGTGTTGGATATTGTCTGAATTTCATTAAATCTATCTTTAATTAATTGATTCTAATGTATGCACCCACATTATACAAGGCATCCACATCAATTCAGGTGGCCAATGGGATCAAGTGCCCTTCTTTGAAAATCAAGTATGTAAATGTAAAGTTAAAGTACACAAAAATATTGTCACGAAGAATTGTATACATGTGAAAATGAGACAAGTGCTGAAAATATAAATTTTAACAATATCAGAACTAAATAGAGGAGAAGAAGAAAACTGCAAACTTTGACCTTCATTTTTTCAGAACTGAGAAGAGACTTTTTCTCCCTTGGCCTCTTGATGCGTCCATGAGAATTAGTAAAGGATGATTTGAACATTTAACTACCTTGAAGTACCTTCCTTGAGAATAAATCATAACTATTAAAAAAATTATTTGAAATAATGATAATACAATGACCCCATACACTCGAAAACCTGAAATTTCTTTTTAAATTAATAAATAATAAAACTGATGGAGAAAGTTTTAATTTTTTTAAACCGATGATACATACTAAAGTAATGTAATAAAATGTGGTGTCAAAATAGGTGTTTGGGACAATGTTTAATCATATAAGAATAATGTAATCTCCTACTCCTTTCTGTAACAATTATTACTGATATATAGTTTTAATGTTTTTGTATCGATAATCATAGAACGTTAATATTGTGTTTATTTGGTTGCTACTAACCTAGATGTTTATGCAACTTAAAATAAAATTAAAAACTTTTCTGTAGTGAACTTCTGATTGAAATTGTGTATGCAGTGTCAAACAAAGCTTTGGGAACAAATAAAAGCTAACTTAATTAACAATACATATACAATAAATCTTCATTATGGAAAACAAATTCAAAAATTTTCATTATGGAAAACATATGAATATACATATAATGTAAATATTGATATATTCTCAATATCAATAAGTAAATTTGTAAAAACCCAAAATATAATTTTATGTAATTTAGCATGTGATGTACTTGATTTAAAGGTACTAAGTATAGTGCAAGTGATGCAAACCTTGTAAACCCCTGACTGATGGAACTTCCTGCTATTCTCTACTTTTTGTTGCATACTAAATATAACATCAATTTTCATATTAATTTTTTTCTGAATCTATACAGATATCCAGTACTCTTCCTACTTCCCCGTTTTTCTACCATTCTGATTTCTTAAAATATAGGCAAAAATTGGAAATATACCAGGCAAGCTACTCCAGGTGCAACATACATATTTTTCATATTATTTGTAAAAAATATGTAATATTCTGCAACTTCTAACCTACTTCAACTTTCACACGAAAAACCCTGAACCAAACCAAATGTGAGGGGGCCAAAAATAAAAAAAATTATTATTTTTATAATTATCACAGAGGGATTCAGTTCTGTTAATATTAGGTTACGCAAAGACAGAAGTTGCACACCTTTCCAGGTACTAATGTGACCTCCCAAAAGTTCTTTGAGATAATCAAATTGTAAATATGAACATTGTACCTGTTAAGCAGTAGCTGTGATGAAACTGGAAAATTGTAAAAAATCACTTTCTATGGGGATCTACACCTCTGAAGATGTAGGGAATTAATTATTGCTAATATTTTGAGGAACATGGTGGAATGATTTTATAATACCCTAAATAATCTATCACACACTAGGTACTCTCAAACAAATTAATGAAGAGACCTAGAATTCCATGCACTTGAAATATAACTGAAAATACAGTTTCTAAGATAAAAAATATAAGATTACTTTATTTATTAAATAAGTAGTAAAATACCAACCAGGCATAACATTTCCAAAAAGAATTCTTCTGTCATTCCTGGTCAAGATGGAATCATCATTCAGATCAGGACTGGACATGAAGTGATGCTCTAAGACATTCAGAGAATTTACATATGATGCTTCAGATGTAATTATTTCAAACTTTGCTTCTTGCAACTTCTTTTGATGTGGGCTTAATGTACCTGGAACATATCACTGAGTAAACATTTCAACAAAAGCGAGGCATATACCTATGATATTAAAAGAAATACATACTCAGAACCTGACTGTTAAGTACTTCTGGGATTTCACACCACAAAGTACGATGCTGTCCATCCTTTGGTTGTATAAGCTCCATTGCTGTTGGTCGAGTGGAAAGCTTCACAACTCTATTTCCAATTTCCTCATAACCATCTGAATCAAAATCATTCTCAGCATCACACTGTGCCATCTAAAAGGAAGAAAACCAGTAATATTGAATAAGATTATAATATTTATAAAAATATGAATGCAAATATTTTTTTAAACCTTAGCATTTTACAACCTTTAATAACACTTTAATTCAAACAAATATAAATATACCTCCGCAACACAGCCCATGTAAAACTGATACAATGGTTCATCAAGAAAACAGCTTTGCATTTTCTCACTAACATCTTGGTTAGAAGAATCGTCATTGACTTCACCAGCATTGCTCGAATCTGCAAGATAAACAAAATTGTTGGACAGAGATATAACACAAGGAAAAGAATCAAAATATTTTGAAGACATTAGGAGAAACAGAAAATAGATACAAAGCAAAAACTGAAAAGTTATCTAATTATGCAATGAAAGTAAATAATTTATTTTTTTGGTAAAAGCAAATTTGATTGATTCTTGAAATATTAAAAAATTCTGACAATTTACTTATATAACATATATTCGAGATCTGTGATGTCCAGTCTCATTAGTCTAATGATTTCACAAGTCCCGTAATAATGAAAGCAACAAAAACTTAAGTACTTTTTTCTTTATTAAAAAAAGTGCATTCACATAAATTACAATAATTCTTAAAATAATTGTTATAAATAAGAGTGAGGTCTTAAAGTGGATCTCTTTGAATAAAAGAAGTTTAAAGATGAAATGACTGTCCAAATACTGAAAGTGGGTATTATGGACACTGCTGGTTCATGAAACTAGTCTCTCTACAGAGATTTCCACAGCACTAACAGAAAGTATTGTAACCATGACAACTTATTAATCACTTGACTTGTGTATTACCCTTGACTTACACATACATTTGAAACATGATTGACTACTATTTAATTAAATCTTATGTAAACATGATTTTAATTCAGAAAACTCTCAGCAGAGGAATGAAATCATTTGATGGACAAGATATAGAACAAATCTTATTTGTATTTTGTACAAGAATCTTCAGTGTAAACAAATAAATATTCTATAACATTTCATGAATTCCACTCATAAAAGACATATTTCCAAATTTGATCACATCCCTAAATTTCTACCACACCTGATCTCCTTCAGTGATATCCATAGCAGGTCATTGCTTGAAATTTAAGTAAAACCAGGGCTATGACAAATCTATTACCTTTGTTCATTACAATTTGAGAATCATTTAACTTATTTTTTCACAGTAGAAAATGAGAATAAATAGATAACGATGGCGACGTTTATAATTCCTACCAGATGGGAGGAACAAAACCTATTCCACAAACCCCACCAATAATGCTGAGTGTATTACCACTGTCAGGTAGATCTGGAGGTACAGAATTCTCTGGTGCAGCACCCCACAATCCTACAGCAGCATACCAACTGTTTGATATTGGTTTATCAATTTTTGAAGTTGATTTTGACAGCAAATCTGTACAAAAAGAAACATTTTAGTTTTTAAATTTGCAAACTACACAAGTTTATTAATAAAGTTTTTATTCAATAAATCTATTGAATGAGTAACAGAAAACTAAGAATGATACTTTTTGTACATAATATGTCTTATTATTAAAATGATAAACCAAGAATTATCAAAATCACAAATAAATAGTTTATTCTGCCACCCATTTTTGTCCAGCCTGATTAGTTGGCATAATCATTGATTAATCCTGATGTGTGTGTGTGTGTGTTTGTGGGCGGGAGTTACAGCTCAAAAGAACCTTGAACACTGACTAAGACCAAGAATTGGAGATTGTATAATTGAGATAATTCCTATGCTTTTCCTAAAGATTTCAATTCCAATGAATATCAATGACCCTTCTTTTTAAAGCACTTTACTCAAGACATGTGCACAAAATTCAATACATTTTTACACCTTATGTTTAAAAGGTTATAATTTCTCACAGAACTATCTTAGTGTTTGAAACACAATCTCAAGATTGATATACCAGTTAAACATTACAAACTTTCATATGAATCTTTCATATTTAATGGCAGTTAGTTGTAAACTGGATTGAAATTATTTCAGAAGAATTTGTGCAAAATTACCTTTATTTTAAGATGATGTTTAAAAAATTAAAACTAGCAAGAAAAGCAAGGGAAAAAAAAATAAATTAAGAGGACCTACCTCCTCATAAAATCTGTGAGCTTGTAAAATCACAAATATCCCATTAAAATTGTACTCTTAATACTTTAATAAATTCAAAAAACTAATGGAAAATACTAACCATTGGGCTGATCAAAAAGACCACATTCAGTGTACCAAGATGTACTTGATAGGTCTCTGTCTTTCTTGTTTGGTTTCTTGGCACCATCTGCAAAAAAATTAGAGTCTTCATATGATTAATGCAGTTCCCCTTGGTTATACCAACTTCCTACTTTGTTTCTAAAATAATATGTAGTAGGAAATAAACAAAATGGTCACAATCTTCAATTGTATAAAACATTGCATTAATAGAACTGATAACTGACCTGATGCAGAATGTGTTGGAGGTAGAGGTGGAGGTGAATTTGGGCGCATAGGGACAGTACCTCGACGCCCAGAATTCAACAGTGGACGGAGTTTCCCTAAGGATATACTTCCAGAAAGGCGAGAAGATTCCGCATCACTTGGTAACTTGCTTCCTTCTCGCAGATCTGCCGAGTGGTGATGCCTTCAACAACACAATATCACAAAATATAAATTTAATTGCTCCAAAACATCTACACTTGCATAGAGCTTCTGGAAATTCAAAAGATGAGAATGCTTTTAGATTAAATAATAATAATAATAATAATAATAATAATAATAATAATAATAATAATAATAATAATAATAAAAATAAAAAATGAATTCTCAAAGAAGAAAAGTAAAATGATACTAATGCAAAACCTATGAGACATATCTACAATAGATGCTTTAAAATGGGCACTTGCATTTGTGAAACTTTTATACTGCTGTGTATTTTGCCTTTTTTATTTGGATTTCGCTCTTTATCTCACTTCTAACAATACTCTTAAGTACATTAACTCCAATTTCAAAATATACACCCATTATTTCCAGCAGAGCCCATTTCATTCTTTCATCAAATTATTATGAAGTATTATAGTGAATGCTTAATTTGAAGTATGCAAACTGCTTTTAAGTATCAAGTATCGTTATTCAACACAACCCATCACGCGCAAACACTTCATAAAATCTATTTGAAATAATTTTTCTTTTTAATGTAATAAAAAAATGTCAAAGTATATTCATAACAGGGTTAAAACAATATAAAAACATTATAACATTTGAAACTGAAAAAAATGAATTATTCAGTGACTGATTTATGTCATTCATAAAGAATGTGTTAGATTGGGTTGCAAGATTTGTACGATTCAGAAGGCAAGATCCTCATGACCTTGTTATGGCAGTGACCTTATGTACCAATCTCCATAAATACTCACCCGTTGGATGCAGGAGGATTGGTGGAATCATTATGTATTTCCACAGGGGACGAAAGGTAGAATGTGGAAGTGGATGGAGCACTGAAACTCGACATGCTCCGTTTAAACTTCCGGAGTGTCCATGTCTTCCGCCCAGAGAGATTCACTGCAGACTGCACCTTTTGCATAGCAATTGGCGTTGTTTGTGCTGCAGAAACCTTTTGTTCAGGTTCTTGTTTCTGTTGACTTGCCACAGTTGGTTTACTGGCAGCAACTTCCGTAGCTTGAAAGAAAGTAGAAAAACTGAACTTTAGAACACACTATTAAAAAAATTCTACATAACAATTGAATACGATAATTCTGACAACAGTTAATTCACAAACAATATTCACGAAGAATTATTTTATTTTTATTCCTTCAGCAAGTTATACAAATTAACTCTCAAATTTTCAATAAGTATGAGTATTCTGAATTAATGCTGTATTTTTATGTTTTGTAATTTTAATAATAACTGATAGCCTTACAAAGTAGAGGAGATTAGCATACTGAAGAACATTTACTCACCTAAAAGCCTTTCACTCCCAACAGTATTATTTCTTGTTCGTATTTTTCGTAAACTTCTGCCCAGTTCTAGCATTTTCTTTCCAGCAACTTCAGCAATTTTACTGATTCCATAAATATTTTGACTAACAGGAGGATCAGGAAGTTGTTTGTCAACAATGTCACCCTAGAAAATTCAGTTTTGTTTGTACATACACTTATTCAAACATATACTTTTTGTTTAAAATAAAATAATAAAATTTACCTCATGGTCAGTTTTCATGTAACAATTTGACTCGGAATTATCAGAATCAAAAGAATCTGAATCTTCATCACAAATGGAACCATTATTTTGTAAAGCAACATCATCCAGCGTTTCATAATTGTGATCTTCTGAATCAGTGCTATTGTCTCCACCTGAAACATACATTAAATCACAAAATCAGTTTCATCAAATAAGAATAAATTAGTATTAAGAACACTTTCATACACACCTTCTTTCTCTGCATACCAGCACACTTCCTGAATTTCATGAGATTTTCCAACAGACAAAACAGAACGTAATGTTACAAACCCAAAATTACCAAATACAGGAGAGATCTGTGGTTGGGTACTCCTAGAACCGAAGTCTCCAAAGTACAGAATGGAAGACGAGGTAACAAAGACTGAAAGGTACATGAAAGGATTGCTTCAAAAATTATATTTTCTAGCGTGATTTACACAACACACACAGAGGTACTCTTTAATTGGTAAACGAACTTTAAATATAAATTTAACCCAGAAAACATCCTTGCATAACTAACCTTCATCGGCAATGTGCGGTCTTGGACGTCTATAATGAGATTCGATTGAAACTTTAGATACATTTGCATACGAATTCCTGGCACTAAAACTGCTAGTCATGTCTTCATTTCTACACCATGAATCTTGTATGCACCAAAAACAAAATCAATGTCGCAATCAAGCACACATCGTTTAATTTTGAAAGGAATTCCTTCTCACGGAGTCTTGCAGGACCGCTGATTGAGTTGACTTTAATCTTTGGATTCAACTTCCCCAACAAATTATACCTTTTTCCAATTCACGAGATCCTTTATCATTTCTTCGACAAGTTACTGCAGTACACAAAAAATTCCATGCAGGAAACAATATTTTCTGACAGGAACACTGGGATGACATCACTAACGCCCCACTTGGAAATCATGCCCACGCAAGAACTGGGTTGACAAAATACTGTGACACAATAGGTACATTAGGAAAATTTAGGTTCCTTCGAGAGATAAATTTTCTATTATTAATCACAACTTTTTCTTTCATGATGTCCGAAATTAATACGAAAATCACAAAACTAATCCAGATCGTTCATAAATAACCTTGGAACTGCTCCCAAATAACCTCATTATGGCAACCTCCGCCATGTTGCGCCAGCCGTCAATGTCAAATACGTCACAGAAGCGCGTTCGTTCAAAGCCCCTCAAGGATATGAAAGCCGACATTTCGAAATCATAACTGCTGCGCTTTTATTATTTCACAATTTTTAAAGTTAATTTCAAAAGAATGTACAATGTTACGTCCTTTTGAAATCACGAAACACGAATAAGCCAACTAAATTTGGCGCCCGAGAGTAGTCCAATGATGGAGTGTCTCGTTATCTCCAGCCATTCACATCCAACACAACGTTCTTGTCATCCGGAAAACTTCATTTATTTCATGGTTTAACACAGGTACACCGAGTTCAATACCATACTTCGTCAACCAAACAAAAATCAGAATCGCCAAACATGCGTGTGAACATGCGAAGCTCTTCGTGTGCTCACTTAAAAACGTCTCACGTCCACACGGGTGCCTAACTTACAAATGAGCGAAAGCGCGCAGAACAAGAGCTCTCTCCCCTCCTCACAAGAAGAAAGTGTCGAGCACATTTCTCTCCATTTCAAGTGAACAATTCAAAGACAAAAGAAGTTGATACAAATAAGTACTCAAGCTGAATATAGCACTGTCCTTTCGGTAGGCATGTTGATTTAAACCTTCCCTATTACACATGTTTCTTTCATCATTAAAGCAAGCCTTTAAGTTTACAAGGGAAAAAATATTCTTTCATGTGTCACACTGTCTTAACTGTGTGTATAAAATGAGAAGTTAAATTGCTTCATCTCAGTGAACGCGAATTGTGGCTAGCATTAGTCATTTTGCAGCTCTGAGAATTGATATTGCCTTGGTACCTTATATGAATTGCAGCCCTACATTGAATTAATATTTTTCATGCTGCTAAGGGGTCACCCATTATTACATAACACTAAAGAGGGGAAGGGGGGTTGTGGCAGTGTTAATATGCTGCATGACTTGGGAGTAGGTGTTACTTTAGTGATACATAACATTCATTTATTTTTAATTTTTCAACATTGGTGAAAAAATTATTTTTTTGTGTCTTATACCAAAACATTTAAATATTAATTACTTTTTAAAAACATAAATAATTTAAAGTTACTGTGTAAATTGTTACAATAAATGGAAGTATTTTTTCATAATTTTTTTATAGAATCTAAGATTACGAAAAAATTATTCAAAACTGGTCAATCATATATTCTACAATCCAAATAAATTGGTGCAGTAGTTTGTCCCTAATTATTGCCTAACACGAAAGGGAACTCTGGAATTCACATTACTAACTTAAGATGTCCACTTCTCTTTGTTCAAATAATCTCCATAAATTACCTGTAACATAAAAACTACCATTCACGGCACTTTTTCTTGATGCTTACTACCAACTTGGTATACAATATAAATGGGTAAAAATCAAAATGGTATAAGTGACATTTTATAAATTCACAGAAATCTGTTTATTAAAGTCAATAATACTGTAAAGTGGTGTTTTGTTTTATTATTAAAACCATGAAAATACATTGAAACTGAATACTGAAATATAGCCTAAAATAAACATGTTTTTCTCAGAATTTATAAAATGCCACTTATACCATTCTGGTTTTCACCCATTAGGGTTGCAAGGTCTGCTTCCAAAAAATAGCAAACAAGTGAGGAGGGGTAGTAAAAAAAAATACAATTAAATTATATTTCTTCTTTCAAATTTCCTATTTTTATTTTTTTAGACTTTCAAATGCTTTAGATTACGAACCATTTCATATCAAAGCTTTAGAGAAAAAAAAATTAACTATTTTATGAATAAAAATAGTGAAGATAATGTGGAAAAAAAGGGGGTCCTTTCCAATACTGAACAACTATATCACCCAACTATAATAAAATATAATAATAAACTGGCAACATATCACCCATTCATAATAAGATAAATTCAACTTGCAAAATTTTCCTGCTTTATTTGTCATTGTGCTGATTACTTTCAATTTTAAAAGAATGATCTATAAAAAGTGGAATGTTTACACAAGTTCCACTACTTTCATAATATGAAATAGATAAACATTGAGATTAAGTAAAATATCTTGTATGTTCCATAATGAAAATACATTCTGGGTATTCTATTAATCCAATTGTATTAATCTAATTGATAATATGAGTTAACAGTTTCCTTATTGCAAAAAAGCAATGAAGCCTTGCTCTCTATCCTCAGAAGTTAAACACTGATTGCACACAGTTCAGTTAATCAGTACAACAAAATGAACAAATGGCAGTGGTGTAAATAGTGTAAGGCGGAAAGGACCAGCTGCCTTTGGACCTCTGCCATGAAGGGGTCTCATCAAATCAATTTAGTCTAATCAAATCAGTCTCATCAAATCAATTTAGCAGTAAACTTTTTAATCAGTAAATCAATTATTAATACTCGATGATGTAAAACTTATTTCAAGAGATTCAGCATAAATCATCGATTAAATTAAGAACTGATGACATACTGCAAAAAAATGAATGGGGCAGTATAAAAAAAGATAGCAAATACAAATTAGGGAGTCAACACATTATGTACACACATTACAATGCCCATAATTTAAATTTTGTGTTATAATGATTCTGTGTCACTCACAAACAACAATCAGGATTTTTATAGTCAGGTGGACAGTGAAAATGTTTTTTGTAGTATCATTGTCAGTGCTTAGATATATTGAGCGCAAATAATATTAAGATAAGAAAAACATAATAATAATAATAATAATAATAATAATAATAATAATAATAATAATAAACAATAACAACAACAATAATATAATAATAGTTATTGTTATTATTATTACCAATATTATTATAGAAAGGCAAATTGTTGTAATTAAAAAAAGATAAAGCATCAGCCCTGAAAATTTACGTTAGTGGAGTAATAGAATTGACACGTGCCTTAGCTACGGAATGGCTGATCAGATCAGAATTTTCTACGAAGCATGTGAGAAAAGTAGTAGGTATCCAAGTTTATTTAAGTTCTGGCCAACATTATGCCTGTGTCAAATGATTGTAATATTTTGCAGAAGTTTTGGAATCTGAGAATTCTTTACAGAATGAATAAAAAGAAACATATCTCGAAGAAAAAAATGTCTTATCTTGTAATTTCACAAGAAAAATTCAGAGTATTTAATTTGCTACTCAAACAATATTTTAACAATGAATATTAAAGTAAAATTAATACGCATATATTAAAAAAAAGGAATAGGGAAAAGTTTCATAAAAACACATACAAACTCACTCATGGCACATTTTCTTGATACCTGCAATTACTACCAACTTTGTACATAACATTAACATAAATTCACCATGCAAAACTTTCTAGTTATTTTAGATATTTTCACTTTTAAAAGCAGGATTTACATAAAGTTTGTTTACACAGATCCAACTATTTCATAATATGAAGGGCTTGGCTCTCGATAAGTTCACGAATTCTTTCTGAGGAATAAGAAGATAAATATTTCAATCTCACATTCCTTGTCAATGTGCCAAGAAGAAATAACTCTACAGTATGAGTAATTTGTTGCACCAGCACCACAATACTTACACAAAATGTAGTAATCTCTATGGCAAGTATTTTAGTAGTAGTACTTCATTTTTTTGTTGAAAACGTGGCTTAGAACTATCTATAGCCGAGGCTATCATACAAAGTATGTAATATATAATAATAAATTTTGAGAACTGCACACAGCACATTAAAAAATAAGACAAGCCCAAAATGATGAAAAAGTTCAGAATACCATGGTAGTTCCTTTGTTAGTTATTCAATTGATGTGTATGTTAGGTTCCCAAACAAAGGACATTTAAAAAAATAAAAATTAGTGATACAAAATTTCTGCAAAGAATAAAATGAGACAAGAGAAGACAGAATAAGAAAAGAGAAAAGAACTCCCATCTCAGCAAGTTGTACTAGAATGCAAAACTATAGGCAAAGAACAAATAGAATGAAAGGGTAATAACAGGTTTTCAAAGATAGCTTTGAATTATGTATCAAGTGGAAGAAGAGACTTGCAAAGACCAAGAAAAAGATAGAAAAACACACTACAGATCGAGTACAGAACCATGCAGTAAGTCTAAGCAGTGATGAGTAGAGAAAGAATAATAAATATTATGATATTAATTTCATGTGGGTTTTATTAGAACTCTCATCAAATTTATTTATTTTCCAAATAAAGGGCAATATTTGTACTTACTGTCTGTGTTTGTTTGACTTCGAGATTTTGACCACTGGTTTCGGACTTTCCGAGACCAACTTGGACTTTTCCGACTCCTCAGTCGTTCCTGTAATCTGCAAATCAAAATAGGAACATACATGTTTTCATAAAGTTCTGACTATTGTCATTTGAAACAGAAGAAAATATAGAAGTGAAAAAAGAAAATGTTTATTTTGAAATACATATGTAAAGACCAATCCTGAATCACTATTGAATATAGTTTAGGATCTTAAGCAAATATTATGTTAAGTTAAGTAAATATAAAAGGTTCTCTAATTTCCAGAAGTCTGTATCTAGGATAATTTTGAACAACAACTGGTAAAGCCATCCACAATCTCTGTTCAGAATGCAAAAATACAACAACTTACATGATTACATTTAAGCATTAGTAGCTACAATGCATGCAAGACCACTAGGGATATTATCTGTAGGTAGAGCCTTCTACATAAAATATTCAAGTAACCTTTCTTTTCGAAGATGTTCTGGTCCTATTCTAAATATATTACGTGGTCCTAGGGATCTTACGAAACTTTTCTTACAAGAAAGTGATATTACAAAAACTTGAAACTTTGAACTAGTTATCTTATATTGCAGATTTGGGGTCTTCCTATAACTGAAATGTAGGTAATTATTAAACAATATTTTATTCAAGAATGGCTGCCAATTTTGTCTTCATTTTTATTTTGTTCAAATAGAGCAAAGTATGCTCATAAAACTGACATAGGCCCACTTTTCGGTGAACTCCGTATTTTCGATTTTTTTTTCTTCTGAGGAACGCAAACATTACAAAACTGCAATATTGATGATGGATTTTTCCTTGATTAAACCGGTTGTAATCAAAGGCAATTAATAGAAACAAAAATTTTAAAAGCGGCACCAATTTTTTTTCTTCGGATAGAGTACAGAACACTTACGAAATGGTGCTGGTCTTTATTTTCGCTGATCTCTGAATTTTTGAAAATGGCAAAATTTATAAAGTATGGGCTTCTGTAGCACTATTTGTTTGCGTTTTACCTAACCTACAGTTGGGAAACAAATTGACGAGGAAATGGAGGGTCCCTTCCTGTCTGATGACTTTCGTGTCTGTTAGAAAAGTTTCAGTTTGTTCGTGCGACAGACATGATTAATCCAAATATATGTGCCTAATTTATAATTCACACGCTTCAAAAATATTTAAATAAAGAAACTGGTATTAAGGAATTTAAATCAAAGAAATTAGGAGAGAGGTCTCGAGAGCAATCGTAGGATTCTTTCGGACCATGCTGCGTAAGCGATCACTCGTCGATTCATCAATTGTTGACTTCTCTAGCGCCGAATGCATCATATTCCAGTTGATTGTTCGATTTCCTTTTTAATTTTTGAACGTCCCCTAGGGGAAAAGTTCCAATTCACACCCTGCTTACGGGTCAGTGAGGTGAGGGGTGACACCATGTACACCCGACCCTGATGCCAGAGGGCCTTGCTACGTCACAGTCTGGGGCATCCAGAGGAAATCAGGGGCATGGAGCAATTGAGTTCTGGAGGTCCCTCATTTTAAACAAAAAGTTCTCTCTTCTCACAATTCATAAACAGAATTCATTTCTCCATGCATCAGAAATAAGTTATGGCGTTACATTTGGATTATAGATCAATACATTTTTATTTATTTTGAATTAACAAATTTTCGGGGCCCTAATGAAGTTTGGGCCTGGGGCCCTGGGAAGTTACCATAGCTGACCACTCTTCTGGTCGCCCCTGGCCACAATTCATGGATTCCCCGTTGTGTAAAACACTTAAAGGAAAAAAAGGAGAACTAAATTGTTACATTTCCTCCAAATCATTCAAAAATCCCTACTCTGATTTAAATTATATTAGACTAAGACGTGGAAAAGTATCGGTATTCCACGAGCATCCCCTCTTTTCGAAATGTTTTCAATGAGCCTACCTTCTCAAGAGAGTGCCCTGAACTGTTGTTTACCTCGGTGTTGAGCGTTAAGTCCCACTTTCTCCTGTCGCACCGAAATTTACGAAACACGCGAAACCATTTCGTTTATTCCACGGGGTCGTTTGTCACTTGCGGATATTTGATTCCGATCTCGCGCTTGGGAATTTGAGTTCGCGTTTCAAATGGCACTATTAAGGCGTGAACTATATTTTGAATTTTTTTACATTTGCAAATTTTAGCTACATTTGCTTCACCATTGTCAAGTAGAATCACTTTGCTACGAAGGTTTTCCTGAACTGAAACGTAATATATTAAGCAGTTTGTAGCTCACAACTCAGGGCAGACAGGCGTTTTGACGTCACACGTTTTTTTGACATCAAGGACCTACAAAACATGGATTCTGGCTACACGTGTTAGCGATTCTTTTCTAAATTTAGCAACTTAGATTAGGATTTATCCACTCTTGTTACAAGGGCGCTGTAATAATTTTTTCAGCAAAAAAGTATGCGAAAAGATATTCACAACGCCCCTGCTTGGCCCAGGGGCGGATATTCAAGGGAAGTAGGTGAAGTGACACTTCACTATTTACTTTATATACTTCACTTAAAAAGCCGCCCCTGGGTCCCGCAGAGTCGCTTGATATATCTTTTCGCAATACTCGGCAATCGTCTCGGTTTACTAACTCGGCTTTCTAACTATAAGGCCGCAGGACAGCATTCTCATTTTTTTAAAATTTATTTTATATATCGTGTACTACAATAAAGCTGATTTTAATATAAATGTACATAAGTTTTTTTTGGAATAGCACACACGCGGAACTCCACTGGACAGTTAAACTCACGAAGACGCCGAAGAATCTACTAGGCAGGTAGAACTCACGAAAGCGCGTTTGGAACAGGAAAGGATTTGCCGCTCTGTTGAATAAAACTATGATGTTGTATAAACACGGCAGAGCATATAAAATGCACATAAAATGAATTAATTGAATGCATTTCAGACTACATCACTGATTTTGTACAAACCGAATTGGCAATGTCGGTAAATATATTCAGGGTTGATGATATGACATATGATACACAGGTGTCTCAGTGTTTTTTTGAAGTTTACTGTATTTTTGAAAAAACTAATTTTCTTAATTAGGAAACATATGAAGACATCGCAAACAAGTTCTCACCCTTGGAAGGACAGAAGGATAGATTTGTTGTACAAGAAATAACGATTTTGAATCATTAAGAAAGGCTTGTGTACATTTATGCCAGCCGTTCACAGCCCCCCCCCTCCCCCGCGCCGCCACTGGCTCGGGCCGAGGATACTCACACGAGGACGGCGCGCGGCGCGCGGTCGGGCTCGGAGTCCGAGGGCTCCACGTCCATCCACTCGTCGCTGGTCTCGCTGCGCGGCGCCAGCGCCTGGTACGCCCACGCCGCCGACGAACAGTCGTCGCCCCCGGACGCTGCGCACGCCACAACACGCGCTCGGTGAGGGAAGCCACGAGGCGGGTCGCCAGGCAGGAACGAGGCACACGAGGAGGAGAGGATAAGAAAAACGACAGGAGGAAAACTAAGAATAGGAAGAGGAAGACAAATGAAGGAAGGATTATGAAAAAAAACAAAAATAGGTGCACTAAGAGAAAATTTGCAGGTGGAGGAAGAAGCGCCGAATAAAAGAAGAAAGTCGCTGGGGTTTAAACGTCGTTTAGAGTTAAGTATTGCTTAGGGTAAACTATCGCCCAGCGCTACCCATCGCCCAGCGCTACCCATCGTCCAGCGCTACCCATCGCCCAGCGCTACCCATCACCTAGGATTTCCTTTCACTAGTGGCTAACTATCACACAAAGTCAAGAAAGGCACCAATAATAAAAGGCGTCCTAAACGACGAAACAGAAAGCCCTACTTAATCGAAGATAGAAACATTAATCTATGCTAGGCCCCACCAGCACGCGACCGTGAATAAAGTGGCCGCGGGCGCCGCGCTCACCCGTGGAGGCCTGCGAGGGCGCGACGGAGCCGCAGCGCGACCCGCCCAGAGAGCCGCCCACGCCGTACAGGCTGTTGGTCTGGTCGCAGGAGCTGGCGTTGGCGCTGCGCCGGCCGCCGCTGGC
>BOPP01000076.1:5944677-5954739 GCA_017312745.1 Gryllus bimaculatus | reverse complement strand
GAGGAAGAAGACTAAGATTTGAGAAAAGAGGGAAGAAACTAAGATTGAGAAAGAGGGAAGAAGACTAAGGATTGAGAAAGAGGAAAGAAGACTAAGATTGAGAAAGAGGAAAGAAGACTAAAGATTGAGAAGAGGAAGAAGACTAAGATTGAGAAAGAGGAAGAAGACTAAAGATTGAGAAAGAGGAAGAAGACTAAAGATTGAGAAAGAGGAAAAAGACCTAAGATTGAGAAAGAGGAAGAAGACTAAGATTGAGAAAGAGGAAGAAGAAACTAAGTTGAGAAAGAGGAAGAAGACTAAACGAATTGAGAAAGAGGAAGAAGACTAAGATTGAGAAAAGAGGAAGAAGACTAAGATTGAAGAAAGAGGAAGACGCACTAAGAATTGAGAAAGATGAAAGAAGAACTAAGAGTTGATGAAAGAGGAAAGAAGACTAAGATTGAGAAAGAGGAAGAAGACTAAGATTGAGAAAGAGGAAGAAGGACTAAGATTGAGAAAGAGGAAGAACGACTAAGATTGAGAAAAGAGGAAGAGACTAAGGGATTTGGAAAGAGGAAGAAAGACTAAGATTGATAAAGAGGAAGAAGACTAAGATTGAGAAAGCAGGAAGAAGATAAGATTGAGAAAGAGGAAAAGACTAAGATTGAGAAAGAGGAAGAAAGACTAAGATTGAGAAAGAGGAAGAAAGACTAAGGAGTTGAGAAAGAGGACGAAGACTAAGAATTGAAGAAAGAGGAAGAGGAAGAGCAAGAGGAAGAAGACGAAGAACGACGAAAAGATGCAAGAAGAGTAAGACAAAAGTAGATTGATTAGTGATTACGAGCGGCGTCAACTGCAGAAGGTAATTCGTCGCCCGTAAGTATAGTACATGTTTTATTTCGCTGCTGGTTGTTGTGATTTTTCCGCTGATGGATGGAGAGATTCGGCGCCGACATACGTGAGTTAAACGGGATTTTTCCCACCCAAGGTATCTCCAAACAACAAGGAACGCGCTCCTGCCGGGGGACAAGCTCTAATCTCTCGACCAGTCGCTCAGCGAAGTGTGGGTAAAGCGTAGTACACGTGAGTACAAAGTGTGGTGTAAGAGTGAGGAATAGGGTAAGGACGCGGACGATAAGATCGCGCCCGTGTGTGGCTCGTTTGTCAGGTGGTGCTCCTGCATTCGCCTGGTGTTTAATCGGGAGAAACCAAGGACACTCTCGATCAACCATCAGCCGGCGCTGGAATTCTTCCTTCAGATCAGTGACCTGAATTGGATGTATCAAATATAGCTGATGTTCGAAAACTCTGCCACCGTCGAACTCTAACCATAAGGAAAATCGGTCAGAGGCACAGAAGTGACATCAGTTGATGCCCTGGGTCAACCTTTGCCGGTAATAACAGGTTGAGGAAGAGGCAAGACGACGGTAGAGGGAGGGGGGGGGACAAAAAAACGAAAGAAAAAGGAAGAACGACGGTAAGGGAGGGGAAGAAGAGGAAGACGACGGTAGAGGGAAGGGAAGGAGAGGAAGACGACGTAGAGGGATAGAAGAAGAGGAAGATGACGTAGCAGGAGAGAACAGAATGAGGAAGACGACGGTAGAGGGGAGGGAGAAAGAAGAGGAAGACGACGGTAGAGGCGAGAGAAAGAAGAGAAGATCGACGTTACAGGTAGAGGTAGAAAGTAGACGGTAGAGGAGCGAAGACGACGGTAGAGGTAGAAGTAGAGGTAGAGGAGGAAGACGACGGTAGAGGTGAGGAAGTAGGAAGAGGAGGAAGACACGGAGACGGGAATAGAACTCCCAAGGAGAGACGAGGTTAGAGGAGAGTAGAGGTAAGGGGAAGCGACGGGTATGAGGGAGAGGTAAAGAGAAGAAGGAGGAAAGACGACGGTAGAGGGTAGAGAAGGTAAGAGGAAGAAGCAAGAGAGGAAGACGACGGTAGAGGGTAGAGGGAGAGGTAAGAGAAGAGGAGGAAGTAGACGGTAAGAAACGGTAGAGGAAGAGGAAGAGCAAGAGGGAGGAAGACGACTAGAGCGGTAGAGAAGGGAAGAGGAAGAGGAGTGAAGAACGACGGTAGAAGCGGAGAGGAAGAGGAGGAAGACGACCGGTAGAGGGAGAGGAAGAGGAGGAAGACGACGGTAGAGGAGAGGAAGAGGAGGAGACGACGGTAGAGGGCAGAAGGAAGAGAGGAAGAACGACGGTAGACGGAGAGGGAAGAGGAGGAAGACGACGGTAGAGGGAGAGGAAGAGGTGAGGGAAGACGACGAGTAGAAGGGAGAGGAAGAGGAGGAAGACGCACGGTAGAGGGAAGAGGAAGAGGGAGGAAAGACGAACGGGAAGAGGGAGGGAAGAGGAGGAAGACTGACGTAGAGGGAGAGGAAGAGGAGGAAGACGACGGTAGAAGGGAGAAGGATAATGACGGAGGAAAGACGGAAACGGTAGAGGGAGAGGAAGTAGGAGGAAAGACGACTGGTAAGAGGGAGAGGACGAAGGAGGAATGATCGACTGTAGAGGGAGAGGAAGAGGAGGAAGACGACGGTAGAGGGAAGGAAAAGAGGAGGAGCGACGAAGGAGTAATGGCAGACGGAGCTTTAAAACGAATGTAAAGAAAGGGAGGTGACAAAGAGCTCCGAAAAATAATGCATTCTTTTTTCTCACTGGCCGTACGACGGTAGAGGGAGAGGAAGAGGAGGAAGACGACGGTAGAGGGAGAGGAAGAGGAGGAAGACGACGAAGGAGGTAATGGCAGAGGAGCATTTAAACGAATGTAGAGAAGGAGGTGACAGAGCCGACAATAATGCATTCTTTTCTCCACTGGCCGAGTACTAAAATGCTGAAACCCATTACTAGAGAGCGGAACTCCGGGTGCGGGGAGCCCGGCGACAAGCCATAACTCGGCGCTCTCTCCGCCTGCCGATGCCGAGCGGCCACCTTTCCAATGCGGCTGTCGAACGCTCGCGGCCCGCCAGGGAGCGACCGAAGACCGCGGCGTCGCGTGTTTGGGCTTTCCCGCGCCCGCCCCGCGATCGACCCATTTGGCACCGCGCGAGGAAAGTGACCCGAAACGTGGCCGCGCGACGAGATGTGGCCATGAGCAGCCAAGGCTAGAGCGCTCGCGGAATTGCATTCCGATGGGATACGGCGACGCCTGCGCTCCGATTCCTTGTGCCCGACTAGGATGCACGGAGAAAGTAGATATACGGAGGCAGATGTTTTGAACGCATCTGTACCTACGTTTGATCGGTAAATGTACGAAGGCTGCTCGTTGCCTTTTTACTTTCCACAGAAATACTCGCTGTGGGAAACCTTGACAACGAAACAAGTTTTTTCGAAACGATTACCTGTCTGACCGAATTTATCAAAAACTGTTGAAAATGTGCGATTTAAAATTTGTGCAGGGATAGGGCACAATGCTCTAAATAACAAAAAAGTGCATTTCTGGAGACTATTTTTTAAATTAAGAAAAATTACATTTATGAAATCTCGCTTGTTAATATATTCATTAAAAGTACATTTTGTAATTTAATGCTTTTGTTGATAGAAATGCTTTACATTACCTCTTCAGAAGCTTTTCGATATTTCGAATTTTTTCATGGGTAAATATAAGTTTTCCTTAGTAGATAAGAAGTGTCCTTTGAAAATTTTTTGTGTAGCAGCATATTTTTTTGTATACCAACGTGGAGTCCGGGCATCATTTTCCAAAAATGTCAAATTTTATTCATGAATTGTTTTCCTCTCAAAGAGCAAAGTACGCTTATAAATTTGGTTATAAGTCCGATTTACATTAAAGCTTCTGAAAGTTTAAAATTTGCGAATTTGAATATTTGACGTTTCTTTTGCCGAAGCGAGTTTCTCAAGAAGTGGCTGAACTAATAGGATACACTCTCTTAGAGTTACATCTTAAGCCCTATTTCTCCAGTAAAATTACCCTCAATCATCCCTCCTAATCTATTCTTCCACGTCTCTTCAAATAAAGTACTTAACGATTAATTGAGAATACAATCGCAACATTCTCAATAAAAATGACCCCCTTTTCTGTCGAACGTGATAAAGACTGGCAGTCAGACGCCTCAAAATTTAGAGGGCAGGTGGAAGTTGTTTTAAACCAAGTATCACCCTGCTTCGTTCATTGAGCCAAAAGCATCCCCTTCCATGTTCCGTTATCTATTGACATTCTAAAACAAATTTCTTTCAACAATTTCAAATGCCACACCTGTTTAAAGCTCAATGCTTTCTTTCACCAACTTTTTTGTTTTAAATATTTCGATAAACATCTCAAATATCATGTATAGATTAGAACAAGCAGGCAATACATTAGCAGAAAAAATATCTCAGGAACCACATTGAGGTTTCTATCAGACCCATGTTATAATCTAATTCTTATTATCTATCTTATAAGATGTTTACTCCTAAGCCTGAATAGAGTTTCATGGTAGATTCGTTTTTTGTAAATGCAAGTATCCGTACTTCCAGTCTCATTTTGAGCAGCTAAATTTGTACTTTGTATCAAAAATAAAATAAATAATAATGATAATACACTATTAACATATGTCGTGGTTTTCGATCTGTGCATTTGCTCGGTAAAACTACTACCAATATTGCATGAACAGAAACTACGTAAATAGCAAATTGCACACAAACAAATGTAGAAAGGTAGAAAAAGAAATATTTCAGGAGAATCAACAACGGTGAAAGCCGCGGTCGCAAAACGGTATATCAGAAACAGCAGAAACTTCACCGGAAAAGAATAGTTTCTTGTATCCCGTTGCAGGAAGCAAGGTGCTCATGGCCGGACTTGGGCATGTTTATGGACCTGTTTATGGAACCCGACCTCGATGAAATGACATATTTCATATTTAGGTATGTATTATCAATATCATAATTTCTGTTAGTTCACTTCCATTTGGATTTCACGCGAAATGCGTTTTTTATCTTATAAAAGCCAAAATGGGAACATTTTACCATTAACGTAAAACATTATTTTCCCCTTGTAAATACAAATTTTCAGATTATCTCTTTAAATACTTCAGCAGAAAGTGTTGAATTGTTATTAAAAAAATCTTAGATATTCGCGGGGCACTGAAAGAACCAAATATAAATTTTTGATTAAGTAGCACACATTATCGTATTTTCAGAATTATTTATTTTCCGGTAAAGTAGATTTTGGTAAATCCAATTCAATTGTTCTGGACAACCGTTGTTTCCAGACAGCCAACAGCCAAAATTAGCGAACGCTATAGACTAACGATAATGTTAACAGTATGATGTGATCTGGTGATGGTGAAGGTGAATGGATGATTACAAATACAATGCCCGAGGCGGGACTCGTACCGGCGATCCTTCAGTCCCAGATCGCTACGCACTAGATTATGCGAGGATTTGTGACGCACATTAAAGAAAGCCTAGTAAATAATATGCGCTACATAAGAAATATAGTAAACAATTTAACGCAATATTATTAGTATTAAAATAACCATTACTGTCCAGTTTAACGAACTTTCGTAAAACAGAAATTTTGAAACGTCCACACAATAAAACACAGGAATTACCCGATCATAAAGAGTAAGTACATTTCGAGGTCAATGAGTGTGTGTAATTTTTTTAAAAGCTTGGGGTATTGGTGCGAGTATTAAAATAAAACCGCGATTCTTGTATTTCTCAAACAATGTTAACTCTCGTTTTTCTCTTTCTCCTCTAGATATAAATCAAGTAACAGCGGTTGATATTTCCCATTTTACAACTTCATTATACGTGACACAAATGCAGAAATTACTTAACAAGATTTTCCTTTGTTCGCATCAATTCGCAAACAACAGAGAAGTGTGCGAAATCAGGAAGTGACAGCCGCGCGTATTGCTTCTCACCTCATTTAAAAAGTACTTGGTCGCGAATCTGTGATGAGGAAAGGCTGCTATCTGTCTCTACCGACTCCTGAGTACCCTAACAAAACAGCACGATCCTCCGGGAGAGGAAGTTTAACATACGGTACACTAGATACAATTTTATTAATTCGACCCACGCAAGCGGCCTATCAGAACAGACGATGACCCATTTGTGGAAACCTTCTTTATTTTAAAATCCTGGCGACGTTATCAGCGGCGGACTCAGCCGACGAGGATCATCTACAAGGTCACCTCTCCTCTCCTATTCAAAAGGTTTGCTTCCAATATAACACAAATGTGAAAGAGACAAAATCTTTATAACCTTATTATATAAACACAAACACTTTCTACTTTATCGTACAGCCGTGTAAGAATCGTATTGTAAAGTTCCACGAAAAAGTGTCAATTTTTTATACACAAAAGATAAATAAGCAACTTCACTAATCAATAATTATATTTACGTATATTTTTCACTCACTTTAGTAGTAAAATTAAAGAATCACTAGCGCTCCAATGTGAGAACTTTCGCAAGCGGACTCCCCTCTTTCCTCTCACATCCTATGAAGAGAATAAGTAATTCGTTGGTGGATCGTGTTTTATTACAATTCCAAATACTATACGTATCTGAATTCGAAATATTGTATCGCACGCCCGACCCTTACCGCGGAGTGCTATGCACCAAAAAACTAAGCCTCCAAATATCTCATTTTGTTGAGACCGGCTGAGGTGGCTCAGAGTATTAGCGAGTCATTTGAGTGCATTTGATCGGGAGGAGCTACGGTTCGAGTCCTAGCGGTGGCAGGATTTTCGACACTAGCTTCTTAGCTAGTCGGAGTTCAGCCGCTCTTTGTGGGAGAATTCTAGCGGTCGCCTGCTCTGATCGGTAGTTTTCCGTGGTTTCTCCGATCAATACCAAGTGAATGCCGGAGTAAAACCCAAACAGACGGGCCGCGGACCGCGCGGGATCTTTCTTTCCTCTTTTTTTTTTTTTTGTTATTGTTATTTAAGGTCGCATCAACTACTAGGTTATTAGCGACCGCTATTGCTTGTAACGGTATGGTAACTGTGGGTTGACACGATGATGATGATGATGATGATGATGATGATGATGATAGGGGGTGACACAATAGAGGACGAAACACAATACAACCATGCCCGAGGCGGGACTCGAACCCGCGATCCTTCGGTCCGAGTTCGCTACGGCACTACTGCCTTAGCGATCTCGGCCACCGGATCGGCTCCTCTTTCTTGTCCTATCCTCATTTCTTACTTATTATTTATTTATTTAATAGGTAATTATTACAAACAAATTAGATTACTTGATCCTATGTGGCTAGGCCGAAGGCCTTTAAGCCATTACAATACCTACATCCTTTCGCGTTCTAATCTTTCGAATTCTGGTATTCACCCCAAATGGTCTCTCCATCGCATCAAAGCCGCGGAAAAGAGACCACAAGGTACGGCTCAGGAAAAAACCCCTGAAGGGGAAAAAACCTGCCGTCAGAAGCCGAGTACATTCTAATCTATCCGACATTTATTTTAGCTATTTTATTTTCTGGCGCGGGCGTCCCCTTCCAGTGCTTGGCCTCCTCAGCACCTGAAATCAAACGGCGCTACAGAAGATCGTCCGCACCAACGCCTCTGCCCTTACATTTTCGATCCCCCCTTCCCTTCACCCCCTAATGTGCTTATTACTATGCCAGTTTTATTTTATTTATTGTATTGACCAGTTATTTACCAATTGACTACGACTTATGACTTATTTCTGTTTACTGACTGTTTACTAACTTAACATAAAATTACGTACTTATTGTTAGCTTATTGACTTATTTATTTCTCTCCAGTCTAGGCTCCGCTCAAGCTAACCGGTGCTGTTTTCCCACTCCCTAATTTCAGTTTCCCTAATGGTCCGGACCTTTCCTAAAAATGTTCCTAATTCTTTCATAAATTTAGATATTTTGTCACCTAAAATGTTTTGGGCGAGCGTTACGTTCCTGTTTAGGAAGTAGTAATTTCCCATTCCCATCCATTTTTTTCTCCATGTTTCGGTTGCACAGCAAATTAAGAGGATGTTCTTACTTACACACTATTACACTCCCTACACTTGCCGCGAGACCAGTCGGGAGCTTAGACCTTCTCGCGGCTGGACGGTGCCTCCCAGGTGGGGGGTACCTGGATAGGCGAAAACCTAACCTCGCTAACAAACGAAGTTCGGCGGCGGATATCACCATCCAGCTTACGGCACTAATGACCAATAGTAGTTGACGCTCACGGAAACACTAAATAATCACTCAATAATTTTGTAGATTAAAGCTTGAGGAACATAATTTGAGAATTTTGGCTTCCAAATGCGAAATTTAAGGCCTTGGAGGAGAACGTGTTTTCGGTTATGAACAAGATGGCAATGGCAAGAAGTTGTCCATATTAGGGCCGTCTGTTGGTGAATTGCATTTTCGACTGCCTAATTTATTCGTTTTTTATCAAATAGTAATAGCTATAAAGTGCAATTCATCATTTCTACCTTAATTTCTATTTTTTTTACATCACACTCGTATTTCTGAAGATAGGATGAATGCGAGAGCCGTAAAACATATTTACTACAGAAATAAAGGTGATTAAACACTATCTACATGTGCTGTGTTCGAGTCGTGTTTGAGTTGCTAGTTACAACTTTTGAAGGCAATTGTAATCTCAAATTTTCATTTGCATTTTTGGTTTAGTTTATAAATATATTAACATTATAAAAATGTTTCTTTGTATCGTCCCAGACAGAAAATCTTCACCCACTACTCTAACCTTTTGCCTATATCTTATCGCACTATGACGTAATGAGGAAACATTTACCTAAATCACGAAGCTTGCCTCCAGCTCAGTGTTGCAACCACTCTTCTTTTCTCCCATTATATCCACACTCTCGCCTGGGATTTTTGACTTGCATTACTCCCAACATAAAGGAAACATGGTCTGTGTGAAAAACAAAAGTTGATATCATCTCCTGATTACCCCGAAAATAGTCAGTTTAAAGTCAAGAATGTGTCATGAGTGGGACTAATAGTCGAATCGAAGGGCCAGGCCTTTTATTTAAAATATTATAGATTCTTCTTGTGCACTTCTGTACCCCGTCGTGGCAAGATTATGAAATTGGTTCACCTTGGAGCAGAACCTTGGAGCGAGGCCCTCACAGTAATAATGAATGAAAAAATCGAAAAAAAAATACTACAATTAACTAAAAATTAAAAACTTCAAACATACTCGATTATAAATCTACAATCAACATTATAATCAAAAGCGAATTCAACATTTTCAGTGAGATGATTCAATTTCATTATTCAAAATTTAAATCTGATTCATTACAAGAATATGCATTACGAATGTTCCCGAATTTGATTCCAGCATATCTTTTTAATGCCATACTCCAAATGGGAAAGTGACTACAAGCCGTCTGATGCAAAAAAAGGGATTTACCGGGCAGTATTGAAATTATGGGCGATGATTGTAGATGATTACATGGAATACGTGGTAGTTTGGGTTTGCCTTTCATGCAACGAACGCAAAGTTAAAACATATGAGTACAATTCTTCATCTGAACTTAGCTAAAAAGCTCGGTCGAAAACATTAGAGGAGAGTCATAACGGCCGGCTGTTCCGATTGGTTGTTTTTCGTTACTTCTTCGATCGATACCCGAGCTCGAGCAACATTTTTACAAAGGGACGTATCGCGCCAAAAAAAAGTCACCCACACACTTATCCCCAGTATCTTCTTGCAACCACACACTAACACTATTGCACTGCACTTCCACACATCTCTCTTGACAAGACAGAAGCTTAGACGCTTATCCTGGCTGGAGCCGTGACACTCAGGGAAGAGACGCCTGGAGGGGGGAAAACTGTAGGTCGGCGCCGGTTATCGCGTTTCAACGGAAGAGGAACACCGTTACATCCCAGAATATAACACGCACCACACTCATGGACCCAATGTCCATCGTAGTTGACGCGCCCGGGCTCACTAATTAAAGAGCAATTCATGAGAACCACACAATTCCGGCGCAGAGGGATGGCCGCCTCGTCTTCGGGAAAGGCGGCGTACGTACCTTGACGTCCCTAGCCGCAGGGCTGGAGGTAGCGGTGGCGTTGGCGGTGGAGGAAGCGGCGGCAGCCGCAGCAGCGGCGGCGGCTGCGGCAGCGGCGGCGGCGGCGGCT
>BOPP01000076.1:5920751-5938219 GCA_017312745.1 Gryllus bimaculatus | reverse complement strand
GCGGGCGCTTACGTCGTGAGGGTCTGCGTACGCTGATGCGGGTACACGACGCGGCGCCTGGGTCCGGCGCGGCGGGCGTAAACCTACCCAGAGGGAGAACGGACGCAGTGATAGCAACGATGGCGGGGGCGACGGCGGCGGCGGAAACGAGAGCGACAGCGTATCCTGGCGTCCGCCCACCGCCTCAGACCGCCTCAGACCGCCATGTCCCTTCACAACCGCTGCGCAGAATGTTGCTTCGATAGTGGCGCAATTAAAAAAAATATTTTTACTAGCTTAGAATGGCGTCTCTGACGCTTTAAACCACAACGGCACATAAGTGTCTCAGAGACACGGTTTTTGATTGATTGCAAGTAGATACACAGTAGTTTTTTTAATGTACTCTTTCAAGCCTTAACTATCTTGCCTAAAAAACAGTACTGAATGTGTTTTCGGAATACCGAACAAAAATATATCTTTAAAAGTGTTTGTAAGTAATAATTATTTTCACTAAAATATTGAGAAAAAATGTGTAGCTTTTGCTCGCACTCGCTTGTTTTGTTGAAAATATTCAGTGACCACATTCACGTGGCGTCTCCCTCGGGTATTTGTTTATTAGTGCTCCACATGTTCATAATATTAATACATTTTAAACATAATGCGGTTGACCGGCTTGTCTACCGTTAAGCCCAGAAAGTTACTGAGAAGTACTGAATAAGAATTTTTTTTTTAAATATTGGTTTCATTACCAAGTAAATTTTCATTTTCGTCAATATGATGAATCAAGTCGCAAAGATCAAGTAAACGCTGGAGAGATTGTATAGTTGGAAGACTGTATAAAAGTCGTACTTCCCAGTAGGGATGCGACATTGATGTGGATGTTTTCATAACATCAATAATATAAAATGCATGACGTATAAAACAAAGAATTTTTTAATTATATAATACGATGTATTTAAAGAGACTTTTTCAAGACGATGTTCTTTAACATTGACGTTTTGTGGTTGATTTTAAAATGAAAAAAGTTCATCATAACAAAACTGTAATAACTTTCAGATACCTGTAAATTTAATATTCTTCAAATGAACCTGACAAACGGTGAAAAGCAAATAAAATCGAGTGTTTGTCAATAAAGTCAATTATTTTAGAATTATTCAATCAGGTATGTTATTGGATTACCGATCAGTTTTGTTAATTGTCCTTATGATTTTTGGATTGTTTTTCTGTCAAAAATAAATTAAAACTATTAATACACGACAACAATTTAAAATTACATACACTCTGTGTGAACTTAAATGGTCACTAATCCAGTGTTTAAAACGTCTTTAATCAGTTGTTTTGGGTTGACGTTTTAATAACATCGACGTTTTAGTTTTGAGCATTGATGTTTAGAAACATCAATGTTTTGTTGACAAGTCGTATCCCTAATTCCTAGCGTTTCGCTACCAGTGTACTCGTAGGTGCAAATAATTACCTTTCTTTTCTCCTAGAGCTGTGTACTACGAGTACTGTTACAGTGGAGACCCTCTCTAAACAGACTACTCCCTGTCCATATATTCACATATTCCCATCCTGGTTAACACACACGGACATGAATAGTATGGCCGTTTTGAGAGTAAACAGTGTAGAGATATGAAGTATGTCTCTAAACGGCCTCAATTGGTTGTTCTTAGTATTACGCATGTTTTGATATTGTTAATATCGATAATAAATACATTGCAAATCAACCATTGTTAATTATTCAGAATAAGTCCTACAGTACCTATTGAAGGTTCAAGCCATAAGGTGGATTTAAAGCTATGAAGCTTTGGGTCTGGCACATATAAGGTAGAAATCTTTTCCTAATGTGTAAATGAATGCGGTCTCAGGGCACTAATTTGAAATATGCAACTTAATGATATAATACTTGAGTACACAGAAATACTTTCGTCACATAAAATATTCATTTTTTCAGCTCGAGATGGCCAAGTCAAAGGATGAGTATGTGTGTATGAGGGAATGAATGTCATGGCGAAGGATAGGTAGAAAGAAAAAGGGAGCATATTCAGGAATCTTTAGATTTTCTTAATTGTTACTTACATCGTGTATATCATTTTCTGATTGTTCCAAGTGAACATATTGTAAATTAGCAGTATAGAAAATAACTAAATAAACAAGAGATTACCACGAGAGGATCATTGGAAAAAAGTGACAATCTTCGAAGCCCCTAAATGCTCTAGAATTGTGTACCATTTTTTTTGTCTTCCTGTATGTGTCGAGAGGCAAGAAAGAGAGAAGAGAGAAGGAGAGGCAAGAAAGAGAGAAGAGAGAAGGAGAGGCAAGAAAGAGAGAAGGAGAGACAAGAAAGAGAGAAGGAGAGACAAGAAAGAGAGAAGGAGAGACAAGAAACTTTGAAACAATACTTTTCGCTACAATATCTTTTACTCTGATTTAATACGCTATTTGTCCCTAAATTTCAGCGCCCTGAATCCCAGCTTGAAAGTAATTATTTTCTGAATTTGCGCTCTCACAAGAGAGCTCGTTGTCACGATTGCTTAGGAACTCAGTCACGCGCGGGGGCCATAAAAGCAGCGAGGACGTGCTTGGATTAAAAAGCACCACGTTTCTGAGCGTGCGGTGCCTAGGGACTCGATTTGGTATTTCAATGGCTGCTATAACCCGCTGAGATGATACAAAAGGTACAGACGATAAAGAGTCTCATTTATGATAGGCAGAACTGTAACAACGGAATGAGTAGGCACGAAGTACTTCGCATTCATTACTGCAGGTTGAGGTCTTTTCTTCACAAGAAGAACTATCTTATAAGATCGGAATTTGAAAGCAACGATGAGGATCAAGAAGATCTGATGAGAAGACGGAAATTATTGGATGTTAATTATTCTGAAAACTAATACTGGTATATACTGCTCCTCACACAATTGTGCTGCTTAATATACTTCTTGTAGGAAGGAAGGAGGATGCGCGAAGAAGAAGTACATGTCACCAATGAACTAAAACACACCCCGAAATTGCGATGCAATGTAGATATTTCCTTAAAGACATTTGAGTGATGGGAAGCATACAATGGAAAATATTTTTAATTCTAATGAAGCATGAATTTTCCAAAACATTTTGAACAGTGATACTGAATACACTATAGTAACTTGGGAGGGTACTTATTGGCATTTCAGATTGCTATCCAGTTTAATAACGACTCGCAGTATGTTGTCCGAAATCACGTTTTATGAGAAACGTCTTAAATACCCACGCATTAAATATGAAAATAATAAAAAAAATTACGTACGTATTACAGAATATAGTTCTTAACAGACTTCTTGAGTTTGGTTTTGCAATTAGTAAAAGGTGTTAAACGTGCAACTGCGAAGCTTTCCATGGTGTTCTACCGAAACCGAAGTTTTTGTTTTCCTGTTAATGAATCCCTATATGGACTGCAGAAGGAAAACAGGTGAAAGGACTTCCCACCAATTCATCCAATTTTACACTCAAACAACTAAGCCATCTTACTTAGAAACACGAGTACAGATGGCAATCTTATGTACATGGGAGCACTGGAAGGAACCATACTTAGATCCTAATGACTCATCTCCCGGTACACACACACACACACGATTGTATTCATATGCGTGATTATTTGGTCCTCTTGTGTTTTTTTCGCAATGTTTTTTCTTGCGAAGTGGAGCCCATCAGTCAGCCGTTCCGCCTTTCGCCGTGTGGTGGCAGTGGCAATGGCATTGACAGTGAGAGTGGGAGGAAGAGAGAGGGCGGCGCCGACGTCTAATGCTTGGCTTCCTGCCTCGAACAAGTGCCTGCATCTGCGTCCGCCCCACTCCCACCCGCCCGCCTTCCTCGGCCACCGCAGCGGATCTCCGTGCTGGGGAAACGGAGCCCCGAGAGATTTTAAGAGGCGCCAACGGCACGGTCACAGCGATACCAAAATTTCCCTTTCGTATGACGAAAAAAAATCAAACTTAAAAGTTTCTTAAATTGGGCCGTTATTTACAATATTTACAAATAGTTTAAATTGTATTGTATACTCTATCTAATGTAATGCAGTGTAATGTAGTGCATGAAATGCTGAAATACGAATTTCTCGCGAATGGCTATTACTCGAAGTAAATAACTTTCTAATCGGCACTAACACGAACGGTGCTACTTTAAACACAGGGGAGATTGCAATCGTCTAGCCCACACCCGGGACTCGCCCTCCATTGAGGACTTAATCCGCAAAAATACTATTCATATTCGGCATTTATATTTTGAATTTTTAAATACATAATGTCGTATATCTGTTTTTTTGTCATTGTAAAGGTTAATAAACAGTAAAATAGAGCACATTATAAAAGGTTTAATTAATCCTTTAATAAATATTCATGTTATTGTTTCAGTGAACAGGCGTGTAACAGATTTGTAATCAATATTAGCAATGTATCCTTTAAAGCACAATACGAAGTCTGCCTTTCGTTTATTCGAGCCTTCTCTCGAGCGAAGAAGTGTCCCTAGGATTTAGAAGTACACGATAAGAATTGTGTTAAGTTATCGGATGTTCCGAAAACACTCGAGCTCAACATATTTCTGGACACGAAGAAACCCACAACAATCACACGGAACGAGACAAAGAAAAGTTGTCAGAATTAAACTATACGATTAAACTTAGGAGTTACTCTGTTAAAAGAAAAAAAGACTACGAAGTAGGCGCATTAGCTGTAAACTATGCAGTAATCTACGTAACGCTTATAAACATGAACCTTATCTATGTATATTTTCTTTAACTAAGATTAACCTGAGCACTACTCGGCAAGCACTGCAGTAGAATACAACTTTTGTTTAAACAAGGTGCTACCGGTAGGTGTAAAGGAAGGTTTAGAGATAAGAGAGCCTAATGAATGAATAGGAATTAATGATAACGTTTATGGTGTTCTACATAATAAAATCTTTCGCCATTCCACCTCAATTCCTAACCGTTTCCATTTTCGCAATATGCAAATGCTGCAATGACAAACTTCAAAGTAATTTTATTAACTCCGGACACAGAAAGAAAATTGATAAGTGCAACTAGACCATACGGTAGATATGAAAAGTTTCGAAACAATGAATCCAGAAAATAACTTATTTTATCTATTACATGTCATAAGTTCATTTCTGTTTTTATCCTCAGGACTGGGAGAACAGAATGTATGGTTCTTACCCAGAGGAATATTTTTCTCCAGTTTTCTTGCCCCCCATCCCCATGGTCGATGAGCGGGACTTCTTACTGATTTCAATCTGGTTTCCTTGAGAAGTCTCATTAAGAACTTGAGCTGATTAATTAATTCCTGAATAAATGATTGTTGCAGTACAGTAATATTACGAGTTCATTAAAATAATTACACAGGTCTACAATTTTTTTTCTGTAACAAGATAACACTTTCTGGAAGATAATTTGCCTCTCAATCCACATCCAATTTCAGAATTTCTGTATCGGCCTGTTTTCATGTGATGTTTTTTGTAATTTCGTATGTCTCCCTATTTATCATAGAATTCGGCAAAATTGCACGCTCTATAACAATACTGGATACACGTTATACAGAACGAAATACAACATAAAGTGTTAATAAAAGTGAAAAGGTAGCTTGGAATGTTGGGTCAACATGGATATCTCCTCTGTCTTCTGAATTTTCGTCACTGTAGCAATCATCTTCAATCACTGACATGTCAGTGGTAGTGATGAGTGTGATGGTAGTGGTCCCGTCAATTCTTCACTGTGACACACAGGGCTTTTAGTAGATGGTAAATTAGGATAATTCAGTTTTCTTCGTTTTTGAGGTGATTCCAATTATATAAGACTGGCAGAAATAATAGCCTCTTATGTGACCCGATGATTCCCTCCAAATCATGGGAACAGCGAAGAGCGTATAGTGAACATTTTAACCAGCGTTTCAGGAGTGTAACTCGCACATATTTGGGAAAACCATTTCTTGTCCTGATCGTCTACCTTACATACGAAATAAAGTTCCTTACACTTCCTTGCCAGAGAATTAAGGTTGGGATTTTTGCGATATCAGGGTTAACTCTCCACAGATATAAAATAACGTATTTTCGCTTTTTACACAGCTATGAGGCATTTCTTCTGAATTGACACAAAGCACAAACGTTCAAGAAATAATAAAAATAAGCACTCACATCGAACATGATTTCCATGCTGTCAGATCTCTCAATGTTGGGGTCAATTGGCATGAAACACAACGCAATTCTATCTGTTCGAACATGACTTATCATCAATGTTGCCAAACCTTTTTCATTTCCCAAAGGTCAATTTTCGGATTCAGTGTCATGTATAGGAATTTCTGGTACAAATTTCGATTGTTTCTGAACAATTGCAGCTGCAGAATTATTGAATCAATTAACCATATGCATTGTTTTCAAGCATTTCCGCAAATAGAGAGTAGCGTGTAACAAGAAATCTGAGCACGGTAGGCAAAAACCGATTTCATATTCGGATTCAGTGTCCAAGTCTTAGCTGAGAACATCATTCACGATGTTTGATTCAAAGATGCTGTTGACCAGTGCTATCAGAGAGAGTGATATGTAAATTGTGAAAAGATTACCAAAGAAGAAAATGCAAAAAAGACATTCTGTGGAAATCCCCAAAAGAAAATGTAGGTTTCTCCCACTTTGCTAATTTAATTTACCACACAAAATACTTCAGGTCGATTCCAAAGCTGACTCCAAGAACACTATTCTTCAACACTGTTCATAATTACTTTACGAAGTCAATAGTTCAGTGCATGGGAATCACGGATCATAAACTAAGAAGTTAATTTTTTTTGGAGGATACATTTTTGTACTAAAACACCTTCAGAAATGGAGAAAGACAGAGAGAGAGAGAGAGAGTCAAAGAGAGAGAGAGAGAGTGTCAGAGAGAGAGAGAGAGTCAAAGAGAGAGAGAGAGAGTCTAAGAGAGGGGAGAGAGTCCAAGAGAGAGAGAGAGAGTCAAAGAGGAGGAGAGAGTCAAAGAAGAGAGGAGTAGACGAAGGAGTCCAAAGGAGAGAGAGAGTCTAAAGAAGAGAGAGAGCAGAGCAGAGAGAGAGAAGGTCAAAGAGGAGGGAGAGAGTCAAAAGAGAGAAGAGAGTCAAAGAGAGAGAGGAGTCAAAGAGAGAGAGATGTAAAGAGAGCAGAGAGGAGTCAAGAGAGAGAGAGAGAGTCAAAGAGAGAGAGAGAGTCAGAAGAGCAGAGAGACGAGAGTCAAGTAGAGAGAGAGGTAAAGAGTAGAGAGTCACAAAGAGAGAAGAGATCAACGAGAGAGTCAAAAGAGAGAGAGGAGTAGAGATGGAGAGTCAAGAAAGAGAGGCAGAGAGAGAGGGAGTCAAAGAGAGAGAGAGAGTCCAAGAGCAGAGAGAGAGAGAGTCAAAGAGAGAAGCAGATCAAAGAGAGAGAGAGTCAAAAAGAGGCAAGGAGAGTCAAAGAAGATCGATGAGAGAGTCAAAGAGTAGAAGGAGAGAGTCAAAGAAGAGGCAAGAGAAGAAGTCAAGAGAGAGAGAGTCAAAGAGAGAGAGTATCAAGAGAGTGAGAGAGTCAAAGATGAGAGAGTCAAAGAGAGATAGCGAGTCAAAGCAGAGAAGAGTCCAAAGAGAGAGAGAGTGTCAAAGAGAGAGAGAGTGTCAAAGAGAGAGAGTCAACTAAATTTCCATTCACACTATTCAATTTTTATTTGATGAATAATAAATAATATTAATTGCCTTCTAATTAAATATTCTTGTAATTGTAGAAAATGTACTACACCCCAAAACATTGCATAGTTTTTGGTTGTTCCCCTTCACGCAGAAGATCCGTTTTTGTACCACAAATGGTTGACAAAGCATTTGTAAAGCACTTTTTGTCCAATGGAAGTTACGGCTTTACGGATACCATGTGTATAATGCAACGTTGATTCATTCAATATATCGTGCGCATGAGACGATATCGCATAACGTCACAATAATATGACGTTACGCGATAAGCATCTGTAAAACATTCATATACGAATAATTCATCTAAATAAACTCATCTCACTGTTTCGAAGTTCACACTTAGTTCAATAATTGTTTCTAGGATGGTAAAAAGACAGTAAAACATCGAATATTCAAAACATCTTATAAATAAGTAACAAGAAAGCAAACTAACTGTGCGACAATTTTTAAAAACATGCAACGGTAAAATAAATAAATATTTTGACATAAAAGCTATTTGACCCAGTTATCAGCTCAATTACACTACAGAGAAAAAAAAATGATATATACTTTCTTTAAGGATTACTGACACTCATTTGTTAAAAAGATCGCAATGCGAATCAACGATTTCAGAGAATAAAATAAATATATAGATATTTGAAAACATTTTATTTTCAAAAATGTCTGACATGCTATTTTAGGAGGAAAATATATTAAACACGTATTTGATTTAAATCAAATACGTGCTCACAATTTCGATTGTTTTTGAACAATTGCTTTTCAAACAAAAATTTGTTTGAAATTTTGAGCCTTTAACATGTGGTAAAAACATCTTTATTTTCATTACGAACTTGTTTTTGCGGAATGCACGTTTATCCAAACCTTTGCGGGGCATTATTTCTCTTCCTGGTATTTCCAAATAAACAGAAAGTGGAAGTATGCACAATTATGAGACTAATCGGATGACATAACAGAACGTATTATTTAGAAACAAAAAAGTATCTTTAACTTGTGGATTTAAAAGCTATCACCAATATTACACAATTCTCTCTTTATAACATCTTCCGTTCAGTGCTTTTCCCCACATCTCGCTCCAGAGGCTCGCACCCATTCAGCAGGCAATCCATAAAACTGGAAGGTTTTTCGGAGAGTTGTGTCATCCAGGTCCGTCACCTGGATGCGAGGCAACCAGAACTCTCAAGCGGTTGCGTTCTTACCTTGCGTAAGTAATTCACACGCAGTGCGGAAGCGAAACCACTTCAGAGAAAAGCAAAACGATAAAGAAGGCCGGAAAACTATTGTCTTCCCCAGTTGCGGTTGAATACAAAACGATAGCAATTTTTTTCTTAAGAAAACTTATTCAAGTGTTGACAATATGTATGTAATGAATGATATTTCCTGTGGTACATGCAAAATTTAAAAAGCATATTATGAGTTTTATAAAACGTTTGTCTCAAGCATGAACATGGAAGCGCAACAAGAATATTAGAAATGTTATCATTTAATCGAATAGTGCAAGATTTCAACAATTTTTCAGTTAAAGTTCTACAAAACGTAATGAATTAGGGCCTAGGGTTTTCAAACTTTGCATCGCAGCTCGCAGGGGCGTCACGGCCCATGGTAGGGGCGTCAAAGAGATTAATTAAAAATGATCTTTAAATTTGATTCACTTTAATACACATGTCATTTATGTTTACAAAATAATTTTGTACTATAACACTATATGTTATTTGTATTGTATATATGATTTATTTTACAAGTTAACTGTGGATTAATAGAAACTGGCATGTTCTTCACCAATAGCCTATTGAATCACTCATTTGTGTAGATTTTTTAGTATATATATAAACCTTATGTTTGGAATTTCTTGTCGTCAGAGGAACTGCGGGAAGTTTTATTCAGGACAGCGGATCCGCGAACGAAAAAAAATGCAAATCGTTTTAGAGAGTATTAAAGTTTCTGCATGTTTTAATTATTGTTTTAAAACTCTACGTTTATTAGTGTTAGGAACTTTAAACAAATAAAATCGACAAGAAATACTTTATCTTTTCTAAAACTTATTGCATTCGTTTTTGTTGACTCGTCCAAAATATGGCACCTAGTACGTAAGCCTAAACTCACAATCCGAGTACTGCGTTCACGAAGGCAAAACCAGCATGCTGACCTTTCTCACCAGCCACCCTTACATTCGATTTCTGGGTCTACGAATTCCACACGAAATCCAAATTCAGTGGTGCTGGCTTTCTTGCTTTAGGGGTTTAACTCCCGCTCAAAGTAAGATTAGGTACTTGCCAAATGGCATTCTCAAATTAAATATACGGCTAAACATGTTTAACATTACGAAATCAGGATGAATATATTTTGGTTATAAAACACAATGTCATTCTAGAGTGAAAAGTAAAAAAGCATGCAATCATTTGAGTACCAGTTTAGGGAACAGGCTTGAAGCGTGACTTGCCCTCTCGCCACCTCGCTGCTTTCCGTTTGCTGCATCACCGATGTCACAGATGCTCGTCGATCCATCTTGCAATATCCCCATCATTTCTTAAGTCGTGTAATTTTAAATGAACATCAGAAGCAGGTAAGCTTTACACACGTTGCAAGCACTAATAGAATTTACTCTGGAAATACTTTGGGACACGAGGACACAAAGCCGCATCTTCCTCACTGCTATATTCCGACTGCCGTTTTGTCGGAAATACGCGGTCAGAATACTTCCTGGGATTCCCACATTTCAACTCTGATTAAAAATAGTTCCGTAGAGGTCAGCACTGTTCACTCTACTATGCCATAGGAACGTGTCTTTATATTGTTATATTAAAGCATATTTTACCTTGCCATCCCTCAGTATAAAACATGTTACAATACATTCACTATTCAATAAAATCAATATATAAAACAAGAAACATCATTCAAAAACAAAATTAACAAATATTACTTCAGTAAACTCAGATCTTTCAAAATCAGACATATGTATATGGAACAAAGCTTCTGCTATTTAAAAAAAAAACATGATCTATATGAGTGTGTCTGGCAAATTCATAGAAATGCACTTCAATCAATGGAACTCTCCAATGGACCTGCCTTCTCGAGGAATCAGTGCGCGAATGTTTCTTCTGTTTCTTCTCCAAAAGTGCAGAGTTGGAAAGTTTCTACCTCCACAAGAACGAATTTTTTATTTTTTTTTAACAAGAACGAACTGAACATACATTCTTGTTGTAGTATGCCGGCTGTTATTTTCAATAATGAACACTTCTCGACTGTAAATATAATCAAATTTTGGACAGGCAAATAACTAATGAAACAAGTGTCCTAAACATTAATATATATTCTTAATGTAATATCATCAATTATTATAATGTATTGTTATATATTACCACCAACTTGTTGCAAATGTATCCTACACGCATAATATCAGTACTGAGAATTAGGCATCATATATATCAGTTAATCTATTGTCGTATTCTTCTAAATATTTAGAGGTGAATTGTGTTTAATTCAGTAATCGCCAATACTGAAGCTGCGGCCATTATAGACTTTCAAAAAGTTTTTCACGAGGCAGACGAAGGACGAATTTTCGAAAGCAAGAAGAGGGGCGATTCAGTGGAAAATTAAGTACGGATGAGAGAAATGTTTCCCATATTTCTTCAAAGAAATCTGCTCCATTCAATAATATTTATTCAGTAACAAGGCAAAAGTAATTACGATGCCATTCTATTTACCCTTTCTAACGTTCCACCAACGAGCGCGTAAATATATAAACAAAACTATAACAGCAGGATAACTGCTAAAAAAAGTTTTCGATGAATTTACAATACGGAAACATGCTGTACTTCAGGAATAGGCCTCCCGCAAAGCAGCGATGTATGTCGGTCTCTAAAGGGCCCTATACCGGCAAGCGCTGCTCTGAATAGTGTTCCCACGGAACAATAAGGTTTTTTTATATTCATATAACTTTAAAGTCGTTTTGTCGTTGAGGATATCAAGAAAGATTTCTTTCTCGTGATGAGAAGGACATTATATCGTATCGAAGCAGGGGATGCCGCAGTTGTTACTTTTAATAAATGAACATCTCAGAAAAACTGCTGCTCTTTAGTAGTGCGTTTGTCCGCAACATGCCTCATATTTATATCCATAAAGCTTGCTGACACTACAAGAGAAAAAATACCTTAACCCAAGGCTAGTTTTACGCTAATTAAACGACAAATCACTGAATTTTACACTCTTGTAGTTTTCTCCAAATCAATGTTCAATCAGCTTCAAAGAGAATAAAAAAAAAACAACAAAAACCAATATTCAAAATAGAGACAGCAGACATGAAATCAAAAATAAGTTACTAAAAAACTACTTATACCGCAATAATGAGTTATCTATAGGCTCACAAAAACTTAATATTATTTATTATTATATATAGTGTATTAATATTATATATCATCGAGTAAATAAAGCCAACTGATCAATTTCAAACTAGAGAGCAGAACACAAGATATATCTAATGATGTACAATATAATTGTAATCATATCAATATAATTGTAATCAATATAATCGCAATCAATAATTATGTAGTACGTGAAGTAAATTCTTGTCAACTTTATCGGAAGACGTTACCACAATACAATTACATTTACTCGAGTCTGCACTGCGTTCCGACAATTAACGCCTAATAATCTTGAAACAATTTAAAAAAGACACTGTTCGGTAGGCGAGTTTTGAATAGTTACTACTTAAAATATTCCTCGCAATTTACTATGAAAGAGACGTATTGTCATCACAGGACAACAAAAATGTTGGAGACTAGAAATAGAGTAAATTATTTTCGAAATACTACAAAACGTTTACTGATACTAACAATGCCATTGTGTTTGTCATTAACGAGATCCATAGCTAAGGAATTAACAAACATCTTGCTCAGCATTTGTGGGTGCGAAGTGATCAGCGAGGACAACACTGAAATGTCTGCTTATCTGTAATACCTAAATGGAATTACAATAAGCAATATACAGGTGTAATAATACGTAATAGTAAGTACATCAAAACATGAGCTTGTATGTTGTTTGAGAAAAATGTTAAAACATACAATTGAATAATTTAATGGTGCTTGCGTGGGAACTAACGAACCTCAGAAAAATAAAAATAATTCCCAACGGTCGACACCATAAGAAGTTCGGCAATATAAAACTCTGCGGCAAGGAACGCTAGAAAGTTTTCAACGACGGTCAATCCAGGCACGCAGTTTGGCGACCTGTTCACTAACACGCGAAGCGGAGGGCAGTTCATTTGCTCAGAAGGGGCGATTGCAGCACCGCCGCGATGCGTCGCGTCCGTGAGAATCAGTGGCGGAAACTGCTCGATGTGGGCGAAGTTCGTCGCTCTGCAGCAGTGGCGCGCAGTGCGCACGATCGCGCACGCAGACGAACAAAAACGTGGAACCGAACTCAAAACTTGGGGAAATTTTCAAAACGTCACAGGGACTTTATGTAAAGTACCCTCAAAAGTTAAATTTTTTTTTTCAAAACCACCCGACTTTAGTGTAGGCGCAGATAAGACTGGAGAATATTCATTTTGGGAGAAAAAAAAATCCTACGAATAGGTTAGGCGCTAGTGTTGTTCACACACGAACTGACGGACGGAGGACAGGCGGAAATTTTTAAGAAACAAACCATTTTATGTATCACGGGACCACAAAACGTGTATTTCCGTGGAAATTTCGAAATTTATTTTCCGTAGTATTACAACACTTTCTCTACACTACGTTTATTACTGCGTAATAGCATTAATACTGCGTAAATATGTACGTATATGAGAAAGTAAAAACAGTTTCTAATCCCGTAAACATTTTTGTTAACATATTCAGATTTAGATTTCGGTGTACGATTTCTATTCCTGCTTCCATTTGTAAACAATTCCAAAGTGGTTGACTACATTTATATTAAATAATCCTAAATTAATAATAATGCTACACCATAGTCTTATATTAGGGGGTTTGAGGATTTCTTTGGCACAAACCTCCGCTAGGACGGCAGAATTTTCTATAATCTACAATAAAGAAATAATAAGGTCATGTCTGTTGCCTAAAAAACTGACATTTTTTATTTACACTCTTAGTCGCTTCTCAAAAGTGGCGAAATTTAGATCTTTAAAAAACCGAAATTGTTTCATCCGGTTCCTGTTTCATCAGTATTTGGAAAGAATACCCTTTCAGTATTGTCACTTTTTAAACAGTTTTCAACGATTTCGGTTCGATGCTATGGGGGGAAAAGGAAAGAAGGGCGGGGAAAAGCAACGCTTGATGCATCAAAAACGAGATGAATGGTTTGCGGCACTTGAAAGGATCTTGCGTGAATACGATAAAATCGGTCAACCAGACAAAAGAGATGGCGTACGAGCGCAGATAGTGCCAGCGAAGGAAAAAAAAAAGGAATGCACATAGTCCGAGAGGGTAGTCGTCACGGTTGACTGCGGTATCAGCGATGGCGGTGAAGGTGAGGATGGGAGATTGGGGGAGGGGGAGATGGGTTATCGGATAGGAACACAATGGGTCCAATGACATCACAATGGACTTCAAAAAGAGCCTTTAAAAACTGAATAAAAACCGCTCATTTTATTAATTTATTTATTTTGTACATGTGTATAAACAGATTAAGCATTAACAAACGCGTAGATATTAGGAGATAAAATGAAGATCATCAATGTTCCCGTTAATACGAAGTGATTAAATAATTTAATATTCGTTATCAGTATTATATATCACTTTCAATTGTACAAAACACTGATGGATAGAGTTAACATATGCTGTGAGAGCTGAGGCAACTGATAGCAGATAAGAAAGTATTTGTTGTCTGACAGGGGCTGAGCCCACGTGACATGAAGCCGTGAATTTTCAGTTTCCAGACAAGAACTTTCACAGATACATATAAACGAGTATAATGAACGTCAAGGAAAATGTCGGAAAAAAATCGATTATATGTTTTTCATATTGCCCGTGAACTTTCAACATTTATTGGGGTAATAAAATGAAAACTGCACTGTAGTATCTAATAATTTATTTTTGAGATTAGCAAAGTTTTTTTACTCTTCTTTAAAGTATAAAATGTTTGTTTTTTAAATGAGGTTCGCCAACCGATTATTCATTTCTTAGTTATTTATTTTAATTTATTGTTTCTTTATTATTTTTATTTGTGCATTCGTTTCTGGCCCATTGGGTACCTGACTGTCAGTGCGCTATCTTTCCGCAATGCAATCCCCAGTTCGAAACCCGGTCGGGCCAAAAATAGAGCTCTATCTTTACAATACCATTGTCTCGGTTTCTATAGCTGTGTGACGAAAGAAAAGCTCATAATAAATAAAAACAGGGGCACAGGCCTGGGAATTCAGCTATTTGGCATCAGTCGGATTAATACGACCCTAAAATGTCAAGTATATTCATATTCATTTGTTAATTTATTTTTTTGTTTATTGCAGTTTGGACGCAGTGTGCGCTGCAGGCAGCGACGCCGAGGGGTGCGTGGGAGGCGCGGGAGGGCGGCGTGGGACGGGTGGGCGAGGGCGATAAGCGGCGTTTCTCCTCCCAGCGCTCCCGCAGCCGCAGCTTCGCGATGCGCGTGGCGATAGGCGCGCCAACAGCGGCGCAGCCGCTGAGGGGGGGGGTGGGGATGGGAGCGGCCGGGCGGGCGGGCGCTGGGAAGGGAACCGCTGCCCGGAGAATGGCGAAAGCGAGACGGGCCAGGCCGAGCCGCTACTCCGCGTCGTTTGATGGCCGGCAGCGGCCGGGATGGCGCAGCGCGCCGGCCGCCGGGAGTTTGACCTAGTCGCTCCCTTTGAGGTGTGGTACCCACCCCACACTTTTTTTTTTATAAAACACCGCGCTTCCAGTGCCAACACTACAACTATGGGATGAGGTCTGATAAAAGAAAAAAAGAAAGCAGTGTTGGAAACGTAACGGCAAAAGGTGTTTGTACCATATCGTGTAACTGTTTATCAATGTTATTCTCAAAAGTATCTTTTGTTTAGGTCTAATACTAATCATAGCAGTTGGGTTGTTTACATTTTAAAACTAAGAATAATAGAAAAGTTTATTTGAATAAGTGAAACATTCAAAAGACATTAATTCTAGTTTCACCCATACACAATTCGAATAGAACACCACAATATTGTCAGTTTTCTAAATAATTTTTGACTTTACGAGCATCATAAATATAACATTCTCTTACATATACACACACACGTATGACATAAAATTTTTCATCTGTTTCATTCAGATAAACATGAAAACTGTGGCCCAGACTATGTGATATCTTACAGTATATTGCTCGGTTACAGTACATTCAGTCCTAAAAAGTTACCGTATTCTTAAATATTCTGACCAAACCCCCAAAAATTGCTGCGTGAAACGAAGCGGGGAAACTGAACGGTAGCAAAGATGTTGTGCTGTTGCCAAAATGGAGATAGGGTGTTGGGAAGAGGAGCGGGTGGGAGGGAGAGAGGGAGAGAGAGACAGAGAGAGAGAGAGAGAGAGAGGGGGTGAGGATAATAAGAAAGGAGAGGACAAAGGGATGGAAATGAAGGAACGTGGTTGATAGGAAAGGGGAATGTTTAGAAGAGCGTGCACTACCATATGGTAGAAAGTAGAGTGAGGGAAATCAAGAGAACAAAGTAAGCAGAGTGAAAAGATAAGGGATGGAATTGAAATGGCGGGGGTGGGAAGAACAGAGGACGGGGAAGAGGACCCGAAAGAAAAGTGCGGAAGGAAGAGAGGAGAAATATTCCGATGGAGAAAGAGAGACACACAGAAAGGACAATATCCTCCGAAAGTGCATCATGACAGGGCGGAAGAAGGTAGATGTCAAGAAGTTGCGAGTGGAAGCCTAAGCTTACGTAATTCCCCCAGAGTAAACGTAAAGGCTCATTCACAATGCAAACACAAACATAAGCAAAGCGCCTAGACGTAAACATTAACACAAGTGATAGACTGAAGTATTCACAATGTCTAACAAACGTAAGCAAACTAAGAGTTTCTATTGTCTATGAAACATTGTAGTTTACTACTGGTTGGATGTGAGGTATAGACTGTGTCCATGGTACATGGCGTTAGTTCATCTATCAAAATCAATCCTATTACGATACTCTATTTTGAGTTAACGTACTGCGATTGGTTCATTTTTTAAAAATTTTACTTAAGCATTAGCACAGAAGCTTGCATGCTTGTAAGTTAACGTCTTACGTGTTGTGCGTAAGCAAACGCATTGTGGACGAGTTCGCTTGTGGCCGTAGTCCTAACTTTTACGTTAACGCCATTTGCATGATTATGTTTGCATTGCGACTGGGCCTACTGATTCCCTGCGGAAAGGGATGCAAGGGAGCAAGGAATGATGTTGCCTGCGGGGTGGGAGCAAGAGCTTCATGGCGGCGGCGACCGCTGAGCGCAGCGCGACGTCGCTGGAAGCACTTGCAACATTGATAATGACGCGGCCATTTGCGAGGCAGAGATAACACAAGCCGTGGAAGTGGAGGCGGCGAACAATAAGGATGCAGCGACAGACTGAGCGGCACAGTGGGCCCGAATGCCGTAGAAAGCAGACTCATTTTTCATTATTTACAAGAGTTTGAACGGCCCAAAATAAAATAGACTAATAATATGCGAGAAGTTGATCTGGGTTGCTAGGTTGCTAAAATGGGGGCTTCACAAGTTGCTTGTCTCCTTGAATGTCTGGCTCGAATCCTGTGTTGGACATTAATGTTTGTGTGTATTCACGTTGCCCATTTGTGTGTGTGTGTGAGTGTGTGTGTATTCACGTTGCCCATTT
>BOPP01000076.1:5907151-5918180 GCA_017312745.1 Gryllus bimaculatus | reverse complement strand
ACGGCGGCTACGCCGGAGACTGGGATGCTATTCCGCGAAGCTGACTGAAGTGCCGAGGAGCGGGGCGGGGAAAGGCACCTTGCAGGCCGCACGGGACTTTCACCTTCCGCCTCGCAGCTCCAGAAGCACGTAACCGTTGGGTCACCTCGAGAGCGCCCGCCGCTGCACTGGACGCAGCGGACGCACTGGACGCAGAAATGAAAAACCGCTCTTCGAAGAAGGCAGAGCGCAAGCTAGACCTCCCCATACCAACGCAGATAATAATATTGCATAATTATGCCCTCTGTAGGCTATGGAAATGAGGCGTTTTTTTTCGCAAATTTTGGGACACCAACGACATCTCGCGTGCTACTGTCGGATTGAGAATTACCCTCACCAGGGATACAAAAAATGCTATGAAAAATTTCGTATAGTATGCTTTATAGAAAAAAAAACATGTCGAAACGATCAGCAACACATGTTTCGTTGCAACATGGTTTAACATTAGTCATACCTCTGAAAGGATGCTCGCAGTTCTTAATGTTTTCCTGGTTGTTTCTCGGGACCAAATAATATTGTTAATGCCGTAAATTACAAAATGTGATATTTCTGGACGTTCAATTACAATTTGCAGGGTAGCCCTACTTCGTATCACGGATTATCAGAAACGTTTCAAATTGGGTCCGAATGAAGTTATTTTCAATTTTAAAACAATGACTGAAGTGACGAATGTACGTATGAAACCAATTATTGACATAAAATACGTTTAATTCAATATTTGCATCAATTGTGCTTCAGCTGACCCATAGCGATTAGCACCCTGCACCACATTTAGATAAGAGAGTTCAGCATTAGGTCGGCGTACAGAATTGGTGGTTGACAAAGCGGGCTGACAGCAAGTTTCGTCGAGGTTCTCCCGAGGCAATTCAAGTCAAACGAATAACGACTTCGCCTACTTTCCTCCCTTTCACATCTGTTCCCTTCGTGGGGATAGCAAGGATGTCAGCGCGGACAAAAGAGCGCTCAAGTTCCTTCAGTCTCCTTACACAACTAAACAATTGAATTATTATTCTTCATGTCTTCCAGGCTGATAAAATTGAATTATTGAATTTTTTCCTAATTTCGGGCTTTTCAGTTTTGCAACACCATGAACATTACGTCTCAAACAAAACAAGATGTTTCGTTTTCTCCCTTTCTGCACATTATCAGAGGAAGGATTGAACGACGTAACGCTTTCGGATGCAGTGTCATGAGATAAAAGGATTGAAATTTCGGGCCTGATGTGAGACACCACTATTTACAATACGCGTTTCATGTGGAAGTAGCATACGGTTAACCTCCATAATTTTCATTGCGCTTATTGCTGTATCAGCAGAAAGACAGAACCGTAATAAAAATACACATGCCTGAAGAACCCAACACTATTTTGAATTACGCTTATTTCAGATTCAGATTTGAGGAATTTCCGGAAACGAGATACAGATACGAAGGCCTGACACGAATCTTCGGTATTACATTCCATCCATGCGAATGAGGCTGGGAGATATCGAGATCTCTTGTTCTGTGCGACGCTGAGATGCACGCAAGCGAAAGATCTTCCTGTATTGCAGGCTGCGGCACGCGAAAATGTCTACTTTCACTCAAATCTGTTGCAAGCTAAGTTTTTAGTTTTCATTCCCCATTAAAAAATTCTGAACATAATTTTTTTTAATTTGCTGAAAAGTTCATGAGCTATAGAAAATACTCTTTTAAATCAATTATTTTGTGAAGGAAAGAAAGAAATTAAATAAAATACAGAGGACGCGTTAGAAAATGTTTCCCTTATACAAGACAATTTATTGGGAAGCCCTTGAAAGTAAGTGAAGGAAATGTTCGTCTTCCTTCCTTTCCCCAAACAATCTCATTCTGTCAATTCCTACTTTCGAGACGCCATCGAGTTTCTCGCGTTTATGTGTAATCGCCCTACATTCTAAGTGGGTTGCGGTTTGCCTTGCCTCCTTAGCTCGATGTTTGAACTCGATGCCCGCACGCTCGGCGAATAGAGATGAGCTTGCAAATCGACCGTAACACCTTGGTACGCATTGAAGTCGAATGTTTGGCAGGTACACCGCAATGCAAAGCGATTTCATTGTTCTAGAAAACCTGGTATTCAGGCTAGCAGGGACGACGTTTTTATCATTAGAAGAAACATTCGCTACGTTAATTAATAAAATCTTTTATTTTCGAGATAAATGATGAATATGACACGTGTCAATGTTTCACGAGGAATGAATTACCATCAATTACTTGCAACAATATTTAATCAGTTGATTTATTTATATTAAAAATGTATAACAAATTCATTGCAATAATTTATTTGAAGCCCATGTCTAAATTTACTTTCTATTTCCAGTAATTCCTTTGGTTCAGCTGGGAAAAAGTACCTGTTTCCTGAAATTTATTTGCTTCACAATGTTAAACGAAGGAGGAAGGAATGGTGTGAACACGTTTTTCCTGCCAGCACTACCATCAGCATTCAAGATAATACGACGTAAAAAATTCCTTTAAAAACAGAAGCGACGATGGGTAATGTTCTAAGAAAAGAATGGATTGAAAAACCTCATCATTCTGGAGAAGGCTTTTCCATCACTAACACGAAGCGAAGGAAAAGGCCATTCCTCTCTGAATGCGCCTGTTGATCTATATTACTAATTTCCAATGTGCACAGCCTTCGGCCTTGTAACAGGTGTCAAATTATTTCATTAGATACCCAGGAACTGGCAAAAAATCCCAAAACAATATAATGAAATAGTTTTCATTTGTATTGAAAAATGCAAGTATTTGAGAGTGTTATTTACGCCTGTTTTGATATTGCACGTACCAACTGAATGTTCATACTCGGTGCATTACTGCTTACGACGCAGTTGACATCATGCGATATCAAGGCTCCCAAAGAAGAGGCAGCCCGTCATTAAATAATTTTTATTCACGTGATACGTTATAGAACAGCAACTTTTTTTTAAATTTTTGATATGTAAGGATACGTATAAGCTGTGCAATGTTACAGTATTTGGGAGATTGTTTTTGTTAAAACATTTAGTGTTGCATGAGAGCATGTTATTTGTTGCTCTTGTTTTCAAAAAAGCTTTTGTGTTATTCAGCGGCACTTTGTTGCCCCAGGCCACCAGTTATTCTCTATACCTTTTTAAATTAATTGAAGTAATTGCTGCAGACATGATCAAGTACACAATATTATATTCTCTTAGGAAATAAGATGTACGAAAGCAACGTGAGGCTGTAGTTGTTCAACAACAGCCTTACAACTTCGACGCAAGCGGTTGTAAAACATTTGAGCTTTGCATACAGGCGTACATTACGTCTTTGATGTTTTTAATTGGTCACCACACAAAACCAGTCTCCTCTTTAACGGGAAGAGAATCAATCGATTGCTTAAAATGACAAGAAGCCTTCAATTTAAGGTCTCGACATAATATTAATTCAACAATATTAACACTTGAATTTCGTGAATGCCAAAGTCCTTGCATGTGTGAATAGTTAGTAAATGATTGCAATACATTTAATATAATGCAAACGTCTGAGTTTGTTCTTTGTTTTGGATTTTCGTTTTTAACGCAAGTCATCCAATGTAGACAACGTGAATTATATGCAGTTTTCAATTTTACTTTTCTTGCGTATGCTTACCGACTATCGAGTCCAGAATACATTTAACGTACTTTTTGCTTTCATTTTTAAAATATTAGCCCGATAATCGGACCAATCTACAACAGCATTGATTAAATTAAAATGCGACAAATATTTAATCTGTATTCACTAGTACTGACAAAAGTCGGCTTCCAGGCCCGTCCGACGCGACGTAGCGCACCAATGAGTAATGAGAGCGCTGATATTTTCGCAAAAAAATATTGCTTCATTTCCTCGACTTTGTTCTCACAAACGCGTTTAACTTCATATGATTGCTCTCCTCAGAACGGACGCCGCCGTGTCAAGACTGGTTTGCAATCACGCCTCCGACCTTGGAAACCTATGCGAGTTCACTTCTTGAAATATGAACACCGTCACATACTAAACAGACCCACGGAAACGACATTCTGCAACGAAGTAATCCAGTTTCGCGACAGAAACGCTTAACCGTTTCGCAATTTGTCAAAACAGCATCATTTGAGGTCCAACGTAACACACAGGAACCGCCGCTGACGAAAACATGCAAGCCTTTGGGCCAACGCGCGACCTCACGGGAGAACGGTACTGCGGCAAACGCCTCTCTGAATGCCCCCCCCCTCCCGCGCCCTGGCGCTGCAGGTCTGCGCGACGGATCGCGCACACTGGTCCGGGAAGTTAATGCGCAGACAACAAGTTCTTTTATTTTCTACGGATACGTTACAACTGGTTATTGCCTTCGATACGGAGCACAATATACACTGCTTAACATACCTGCATCGAAAGGATCGCGGTTTCGTGGGAAATGTGAAAACAATTGAATGATACTTCATTGTTCCGTTATGGAGGGAGTTATGAGGGGGGGGGGTATGGGAGGGAAATACGAAAAGACAAACCGAGTCAGTTAATTACTAAATAAGTAAATATGAATCAATTAAATTAGGTACAAAATAAAATTAGGTACGTACCACGGGCGTTAACTGGTTCTTATGATCCAGCGGCAACAATATGCCCGGAGGTTCTTTGGCCTGAATGCAATTTATCGCCGCTCGATTATTAGAACCCCTATAATGCCCTTGGTGCATAAATAACTATTATTTCTTACCGATTCTTTTTTGTATGTTGTTGCCTTTGACACGGAGCTCGATATACGTTGCATAACTTACCTGGATCGAGAGAATAGTGGTTTCGAGAGAAAATATAAACATGAAAAAAGTTGAATGACTTTCCACATTGTCTTCAGGAGCGAATTATGAAAGGGGATTATGGAATGGAAATATAGAGACAGATGAAGATCAAGATGAAACCTATCGAGTCAACATCTAGTTAATTAGTAAATAATTAAATCCGAATCATTAAAATTAGGTAAAAATATAATCTTGTATCTACCACGGCCGTTTGTTAGGGCTCTAATGATCTTTGGCGGCAAAAAATTATATCAGGGCGAAAGACCTACCCATAACTGTTACATTCCAATGTTGTACCCGTTTACAGTGAATAAATCATTCCGCCTTCCATTTGTCGATTGACAGCAAGGACGTATATATCAGCCTTTCTCCACTCTGAATTCTGATAAATATTTGAAGAGTCCTTCTGCTTCGGAATTTCATTTTTGCAGGCGTGGATTTATGGAGTGGGATGTGAGGGAAATCCCCCCTAAAGTTTTTTCAGTATCTATTAATTTTAACTTATCACAAAATTTTCAAGCAAAAATATTTTAGGATAATCATTAAAACCAATGAAACCGAATTTCGGCATGACAGTGTAGCCTATGACATTTTACAAAATCTGTAATATGACACATTCGAAAAACATTTTGAATTTCCCCTCCCAAAATTCGTCTCTGGATTCGCCCCTGAGTTACATGATGTTGGCAAGTAGTGAGCTTTAATTATCCATTAATCATCCACATTTATGTTTGTATAACGCTCAAATAAGCAACTCAGAAAACAGCCAGCAATATAAATCTGATAATAGTCTCTTGTATTGGGGCGGCAATTAACTTCAGTCTACTCCATCCATTCATTAATTTTTTCTCCTGGTATTTTTCTTTCTCATATGAATACCATTGTCATTCTAGTAAACTGAAATTACACGGAACATTAAAGTTCGATTTACAAACAAAATGAATAAAGCCATTCAATAAATGCGCCACGAATACCCACCTCCCCAATATTCCAATGTGTTGCGAGTGAGAAAAATGCAATGAAAATTTAAAGACAAAATTGACGAAGAGCTTTTATAATTCACATTATCTGAACATGAGAGCTCCTTTCCCAATCTGAAAGAAACGTTTCCAACGTCAAAATTCTTTGTGGCCAGAAGTACTTTTTTCCAGTCTACTGTGAAAGCGTGCGTCCGCGAGCTCCATAGCGGTTTGGCCGGAATCCCCACGCAGAGCGCAGCCTCTTACAAGCACGGTCTGCCACCGGGTTTACTTCCTGAAAGGGAGAAACTTACCACGCAATTGCGATTCGGTACTTTTACTATTAGAGCAAATATGTACGCAGAAAGTGACTGGCATTCAACTGCTTCCATTTCGCACGTCAACTGAAAGTCGCAAACGTTCCTTCGCTTTTCTCAATGTTACGATGTTTATGTTTCTTTCCGAAACAACTATTCTTAAAAGTATTAGAACGTGATTTCGTCATCCATACATGACGATAGATACAAATAGAATGTGAACTTTGTCTTTCCATAATTTGTTGAAACAATGAATTAGATTTGTATCGTTCGCATTTTTATCAGTTTGCATCAAAGATGAATTTGTGTTTTTCTCTAATTTGTTTGTAAATTCCAGAGGAAGACTATGTGCTTCTGCTTGGTTGGAATGTGACGTGTCTTGATTTTACACACATTTTATCATTATTACCAAGCATAAAGTTGAGTAAGGTCGTTTCTGGACATAGGACAATCACAATGTGAACCCGATCGTCGGAATTAAGGAAAATAAAAAAATAACTCACTTTGAGACTCGAAAGTGTCAATGTTTTACTGCGCGAACGTTTTAATATTGTTATTTTAGATACATTCAGAGTGATGCATTATCAGAATGTACCTGGCCATGTAAGAGAGTGTACAGAAGAGCAATGTTTATTTTATAACTATTATTGATATTAAGTAAGTGATGCAGGATCTAAGAGTGGAGATTTCCAATTTTTTGTTAATCAATTGAAATTAAAACCAGTTTATAGATATCTGAATTGTGCAGTGGATTACTAGAAGAAAACGGAAAGATAGGGTCTTCTGTTTCTTTTCTGAGAGTACAAATGCTGCATTTTATTTGTACACCTACAAAGTTTTTTAAAGGCCATTGACCCCAATACAGATCTTTTTATTCTTCTTTCAAAACGCAACACCTAACCCCAAAGGAGCACTGGTAAACCGCGATTTCGAGAAGCTAAGAAATGGCACTTTATTTCCAGATAAAGAACAAACAATTCGACTGTACCACGAAAAAATTATTTGTGCAGCATACCAACTTTAGACAACTCAACTTCTTAAAGAGAAACAGGCAACACATCTGAAAGTAAATCTATTCCAAAAAGACAGACGTTTTAGCTCCTTTGACAACACTTATTGAAATGTAAAAACAAAATGAATATAAGATAGGCAGCACCGGATTAGTCCCAAATCTCTTCAAAACAATTTTTGAAATATTTTTATGTCCTTAAACTACCATATTTACTTATTCTTTTGACGTTAGCGAAGTATGAAAAGGATCCCTTGTTTTTTGAATTTATTAATTTAGTTATTTATTTTATTAGTTTATTTTTGTGCCTCGGGACACTTGGATAAAATCCCGAACCTTACTCCATTGTAGCTACCTCGGAAGCACGTTACACAAGTAAGCACCAGCCCTATCAGTGACTAACGCGGAGTGCAACGACCGTGAAAGCATTATTAGCTTGCACGCACGAAGTTTGTCGCACGAGATCACACACCAACGTAACAAGATAACGAAGATACGCCGCAGAAACATTTTGTTGGAATGCCGAGAAGAAAGCGAGTGCTGAAGTCAAGAAGTGGAACGCAGAGTCTGCAAAAAGTAATCTAAGCACTTCCAAAGAATAAGCAGCGACACTAGGCTAATGGTTGTTGTAGGAAGTAATTCAATGAATTTCGAAAAATGTTTATTTTTAATTATAATATTTATTTAGTTTAACTAAGACCATTGGAAAGGAATATTCGAATAGTTTCAAGAATAAAAAAAAAATAATCGGCATATTATCAGTATTAAACAAGACCACTGTCATTCAGCCTAGGTAACATAATATACTTTAGGGCGAAGAATTGTTCAGACGGAGCGCTAAAAACAAATTAATTCCATAAATATGGTTCGAGAATTTTCCCTCTAGTTATTACATCTGAACAATGTGAATGACCGAAAAAGATCATATGTAACGCCTTCGTCCAAAGAGATTGAGTCTTTCACATATGTCTGAAATGACTAGGTTCATGGACTAGTTCATAATAATGCTTAATATTTTGTCATAAAGATGGGTTTTCGAAGAGAAATCGTTTTGTGATTCCTCCACAACCACAAAGCCCAAACGTATGGCAATCTCAAGAGAATGGTCTGCCAGTGCTACTCACCCACAGAAATTTGTAACCAGCTAGGGGTGGACCCTCCCAAAACCTGTCAATATAACTTGTCAGGAAGAATTTCTTAACCTGAAAGAGGATCAAGATCATTACGGAGACGTGATGCTCAGGTGAAACCCGGAGCAAAAAGAAAATCCCCTCGAAAAGTTAATCGGAGGACGAACTCATTCAACCAGGTCTCAAACCTCGTCTGGCAGTGCCGGTTCGCAAGAGTTCAGGCAACTCAGGCTCACAACCGCATGAGGCTGCGTTCGCATTCACGAAACCGTTACCCTGCGACTGGCAAACTTCACACGCCCTGCTCGGCGTGCCAACATCGCATCGGCGGAACAGGCTTACAAACATAAGAGATGAAGCTGCTTGGAAAGGAAGACGGGTCGTCGCAGGCAAATACTTCTCATTCAAAAGTAAAAACCTCTTGGTGAAAGTGATAAATCTAGATTAACGTACTGTAACATATTACCAGGAAACACTTCTAATTTATTAAATGGTCATCTTTCACCAACGTACTATCTTTATAGCAATCCTATTACGCCATATTTAAAAAAAATATCTAACATAGTTTTAAATATGCTTCGTAATGCAAAAATACATTGTTTATTTATATCTTGGAGAAACATACGCTTGACTGGTTTATTTCCTCTCTTGGAGATTCGGGCAGACATTCCGCAGTTTCAATGTCTGACAAAGTCAATATCTGATCCTCATCATTCATTCTTAAAACAGAATAAATTTAAAACAAAATTTACCAACATAGTGAAATTCAAGAACAGAATAATTAAAGGCGGATATTTTCAAATGTCGCTGATTTACAGGACAAGTGAAGTCTCAAAAATTATTTTCCAGAAGAACGAATTTAAACTGAGTTTAGCTATTTATGTCATGGCTAAAAAAGAAAGTGTTTTAATCCAAATATTGGCTGTCTTTGACAATTTTGACGAAGCTTTTAGTAGTATTTTCGCAACATAATTCTTCAATTAGCCAAATCTAACGATTTCCCTCAAGACGATATTTTAGATGTGTCACCTTTCTTGGACACCAATGCTTAATGTTATTTATTAATGATAACTGTGAAAATATATATTCACGAATTCTATTAGCAAATACATGGTCACGTAGTTGATACCATGAACTGAATGACGATGACTTATTTAAACCAACAATTACTCGTACTACTACAACTTATCTGATATTGACGTTGAAAGACGGACTGAATATGATACTACAGCTATATGCTTCGACAATTTACGCAAATGAGAAACCATTTATAATTTCAAATTCCACCACAGACCCGAAAAATTTGTTCACGAACTTTTTAATTTTGACCCATGAGTAGAACAATATTTAAGGTTAAACTTAAAAAAACTGTTTTTTACTGAAAAGAAATTGAATATTATTCAAATTAATATTTACCATTTAACAGCATACCACTCTACACATTTTATTTCTTTACAAAACTTGGATAAATTTTCGTTGAAATTCGAAGATTTTTTTAAAATTGGAGAATATTTGAAAAACACTTCCGGGTGTGTCACCTGCATGTAGTCTTGGCAATTTTAGCAAAACCTTGATACATAGATACATCACTAAAAGGTTTTCGATGTCAATGAAAACAGCAACAAAAAATGTCGATGTTTAAATCATTAACTTGCATTCAAGAATCATCATTATAACATATCCTGGATCTAATGTTACCATAACACGTCAATATTAGTTTGAAGTATATTCTGCTTTATATACGATTGTCATCTTAATTTTCTAATCAATGTCCTACGTAGCCATAAATACAGCTTAACACAGTTACAGCTAAATTCAGCAGAAGTAGCCAGTTGAAAGTACAGTTTAACAATATTACCATCTACGAAGTCTTAAAAAAATTAACAACGCTGGAGACAGATCGCGTATAACAAACGGTTTCCTGCTGCCTGGGGATCGACAGGTGACAGTCGAACAGTGACAGTTTTCAGAGACTGTTGATTGAGAGAAATCCACAAGAAAATTAGATACTAGAACATTTATTTATATTATGATAATTTTTTTTAAAAACATCGATATTTGTGGACAAATATATCGATCCGAAGAAAACCTCGAAAGCAAAATATCGACGTTAACATAGTATTGAAGTTTCTGCTTGAAAAGATCGAAGGTTTAAAAACGGAGATGTTTCTTTGCCAAACCGTACATGCATGTTCTCCTCACACGTGCGAGCATGCCTTAAGTATACCTAAACATTCCCACGAAATAAACGTACAAAACTCACGGCGTACTCTCGCAGTCGCAATTGCAAATAAAAAAAAACTTGACATTACACAAAACATCGACAATCTTACTTCCGTCATCGAACATGAAAAGATAAAAAACAACGAACATGTCCCTACGATAGCTGACTCGCCGGTGACATAGTTGCAGCAAGAGCATCGTTTATTGGGAGGTCCAAGGGTTCGAGTCTCGGCAGTGGCGTATGTTCCACATCCATTACATACCGGATGGTATTCAACCTCTGTTTGGAGGGGAATTCTAGCGGTTGGCTACTCGCATTGGTAGTTTTACGTGGTTCTTCCCAGCAGAACCAGGAGAATGCCGAAGCGGCTCGCTAACAAACGAGTCCGTACCGTGCGCGATCTTTCCTATCTCAAACTTCTCCCCTCCTCTCCCCTTACATACATACACGATACCAGGAGGAGGAAAAAATTCATACGAAGCCGACGTGAAGGTCGGCACCGGATCTTACAATTCAAAGGGAGAGAATACCATCCGCTCCCGGGGAATACATACGAGACTAACTACT
>BOPP01000076.1:5880569-5900252 GCA_017312745.1 Gryllus bimaculatus | reverse complement strand
GGGGCGTGTTGCGACGCGCAGGCACGCGTGCCGTGCGCGCTGCCCGGCCGAGAGCGCGGCGCCTCGCAGGTCGCCGCACCGGGCGACGGTGACGCCCCTCCTCCTGTCCTTCACCCCATCCTCCCCCTCCTCCTCCTCTACACCTCCACCGTCGCCGTCGCCAGCGCCCAGTGCCCCGTCTGCGTCCGCGCCCGCGCCGTCGCGCCTTTGTTTGCTCCGGCGCGCTCTGTGTCAGGCCGTGACGCACACCGCCCGCCCGACAGCCAGCAGTGTTTTTCCAGCGCGTGCGTTCGTGATGCATACACGCCACTTTCTCGGCCGCCGGAGGCTGACGGTAACGCCGAAGGCTCCACTCTCCACTCCAACCCTTCCTATGTTAAGAGCGCTCACGGATGTCGCGAGAATCCGCTAGGGATACGAGAGTGATCCGTTCAGGGGATGTCGAATTCTTACCTGTTCGTGATACATCCACGCCACTTTCTTGGCCGCCGGAGGCTGACGGCAACGCCGAAGGCTCCACTCTCCACTCCAACCCTTCCTATGCTAAGAGCGCTTCACTGATGTCGCGAGAATCCGCTAGGGATACGAGAGTGATCTGGTCACGGGATGTCGAATTGTAACCTGTTCGTGATGCATCCACGCCACTTTCTTGGCCGCCGGAGGCCGTCGGTGACGCCGATGCCTCAACTCTCGATTCCATCCCTTCCTACGTTACGAGCGGTTCCCGGATGTCGCGAGTATCCGCTAGGGATACGAGAGTGGTCTAGATTACTTGATATCAGATTCTAACCTGTTACTTTTGTTTCGATACTTTTAGAGTTCTGGGCTCCCACAATGATATTACCGTATATTAAAAGTGAACAATATATAATAATTTTGAAATCATATTTGTATTCTATTTTGCTCATGCATTATATTTTGTTCATGAATAGCCTCTGGTTCTAGCCAGCTAGTAAGTTCCGCAGACACCATTGTGCTTTCCGTTAATGCGTGAAATACAAAATATTCGAGACGACGAACTGTAAGACTCTTTTACCAAATCTCTATTTATTTTTAAATAAGAGTTTCTGCAAGTTATCTGAAGAACACTAGAATACCCTCGGATTAAAAGTACACGTTTCCTGTCATTTCTTTCTGTTGAATTTGTGTATTCCGTACATGTAAAATAGAACCAGAATAAACACCCTAAAATATAAAATTGAATGGTTTAAAAGACTCCCATTTTCTCCGAAATTACCCCTCACCGCTACTACGATCCAATATTCTTAAATCAGTAGAAATCCTCAATCTGACGGGCTGTTTGTCAATTAGTGGGCATAACACATGTCCTTGATAGCCGCCAGGAACAAAAAGTAAGAATACGACATCTAAACTTATTCCAGTGCCACTTTAGGTTCGCGTGGCCTCCGCAACTGAAAGTACGCAAGGTAAACATCTCACATCAACGTAGGCGGAAATCGAACCCCAAGCAGGTTGGTTGGCAGACCCATGCTAAAACAGCCTGTAAACATTCCTTTCACCAGTCTACAAACAGGTCATAGCGAGCATAGATTAATATTAATAATACGTCAAACATACTCATAAAAAGTCTGGTTAATTAGGTAAATAAAATTGGCCTATTTCTAAAGCAACACTGATAAACAGTCACAACTTTATATTAAAGTTTATGAATAGAAATTTCAGTTAATAAATATTGAATAATTTTCCACTGCTTCTTTGCAACTCGCTCAATTTACTTTAGAGATGTCATTTATGCAATCTGTGAAGCAACCATTAAGTAAGCTACATTCTACTAGCCTGTAGCTTGTGAAAGCAAAAACGAAAGGTTACTAAACAAAAGAACAGTCCATTTACAAATAAACTAACTGAACCATTAAAATGTAATTCATAAACGAACTATCCTAAAACAGACATTTCCCCTCCGATGACATGTTTTAATTCACCTCTGTCCTGTTCTGTCCTATCAGTCGACAGCCCGACAGTCCCTGGGTCTTCGCCGTCCAGCGGTGACCCAACCTCCCGCCATGGGATAAGGGGTTCACGTGGTTAGCACGGAGACATCCCTTCACCGTATATTCTGGTCTTCATAACCTGAGTGTGGGTTTTTTTATTGACACAGCAATAGATACTGGGGCATTTGTAAGAAAAGCGCACAGTTATTACTTGTAACAGCCGGGAATCGAATCCGGGATTGTGCCGTGGAAAAAGTCTACGCCAACAAACGAACCAACGAGGGCGGCTCAATTCACCTCGACCAATCAGTAATCCGACAAATTTTCTCCTACGCTTCTCCTATAAGGGCCACGACTAGAAAATTTACCATTCTAAAACTCCAGATTTTAAAAAATAAATTGCTACGGACAATTACAAAATCTCCCTGGTTAATACAAAATTCCCAATTACATAATGGACTCTTACTCTAATCTCTGTTCATTTCGCTCTTTATGCTCTCCCATCCACCCCAAATTCAACAAACTTCTTCAGCCAAGCCTTTCAAAATTGGCACGCAAAACCTTTACCGTAAACGTATGAAGTCGAATCTCCATCAATTTTTTGATCCAGCTTTCCAGATTTTAACATGATGTGGCTATCTAGGTGTTAAAAAACTGTTATATTAAATCAATATCAAAAATCATGCCAATGAAATGTTCCACTAAATTCTTCCAAAATATTTTCAACCAATAATCGTAACCGGAGGCTAAGAGACTACGAACAAACAAGAAAACAATCGAGCCCACGAAATGATATTTCAATTCATTGTTACCTATAAATATAAAAAAAATAGTAAATTTCATTAATACGTTGATTAAATAATGGCTGCTGTACCTCACAAAATTTCAGATGAATATTATTGTCACAATAATTTTATTTTAATGTACCGAGAGAACTGACCTCATTGCATACGTGCGAGTATGGTAAAGCAGTCTAGTCGCAAACGCGACATTTTCGGTCACTATGAAATATTTAACATCCCAGCAACCTTTCTCATATTTCATCCCATACACTTTCACTTCTTTGCAAAGCCTTCCAATGCAGATTCTGAAAGCAATTTAATCTACTAGGCCAAATATAAAAATTGCCATCACTTCAAGCAGTATAGCAATTCTTTTTCTATTCCTCAGTTGGTACACTGGGAGATTTAAGATTCAGAAAGATTCGACTCAAACTCAGGGCGTTTCCACGAATGTTGAGAGAGAGGGGGGGGGGCTTTCAAAAAAAGTGCAGCCACAATTCGAAGAACAGCTTGCGGGTGAGTCACCCAAAACAAGCGACGAGCCACCGCAGCGGCCCCGTGCGATGAGATCAGCGGAGGAGCGCTTGCACCAGGTCCCGTTCGTTGCTAACTGCCTAAGACGCAGACTCCACTGGCGATTCAGTTTGCGGAATGGGGTCCTCTGTGGTACGCGTGCCCCAGCGTACGCGGAAGGCCTCAAAGGGATACATGAACAACTTCCACGGGAGATTAGAAGTAGAAATCAGACACTTTCAGGAAAGTTTGTGCAAAGTACCGCGCCTTGTAATTGTTTCGTTTCCAAGTTGAAAAATATTATTTTAATAAATTAACAAACTTCTTAAATATTTAGCCCGAAATAGTAATTTTAAAATCAGATGTGTGAAATGTTTTGTTTTATTATTGCTCATCGAGATTAAGTTTTCTTCGATAGGTCGAGAGGGGAAAGACAATCGAGGTCGGACAAGAAGCAGCCATTTCCCCTCACACAAGATAAAAAAAACCATTTTGCTATGATCGTAAAATTAAAAAAAAAACTCGAAATAATTACACTGAAGAGCAACAAAAGCTGGTACAGCTGCCTAATATTGTATAGGGCCTTTGCGAGCACGCAGAAGAGCCACAACACGCCGTGGCTTGGACTCGACTAATATTTGAAGTAGTGCTGCAGATAATTAACCCCATGAATCATACAGGGCTGTCCATAAACTCGTAAGGTTACGAGGGGATGGAGATCTCTTCTGAAGAGCACGTTGCAAGGTATCCCAGATACGCTCAGTTATGATCATGTCTGGGAATTTTGGTGGCCAGTGGGAGTGTTTAACTCAGAAAAGTGTTCCTGGAGCTACTCTGTAGCAATTGTGGACATGTGGACTGTCGCATTGTCCTACCAGAACTGCCCAAGTCCGTCGGGATGCACAATAGACATGAATGGATGCAGGTAATCAGACATGCTTATGTACGTGTCACCTGTCAAAATTATATCTACGCGTATCAGAGGTCCCATATCACTCCAACCATCATACAGACTCCACCAGCTTCAAGAGTCCCCTGTTGACATGCAGGTTCATGGTTTCACGAGGTTATAGCTATACTCGTACACGTCAATCTGTTTGAAACCATGTGAAACGAGACTCATCAGACAAGGTAACGTGTTTCCAGGCACTAATAGTACAATGTAGGTGTTGACTGGCCCTGGCGAGGCGTAAACCTTAGTCATGCAGCCATCAAAGGTACACGAGTGGAATGATTTTCTTCAGTCATCGTCGGTCCCGTTCTTGCACGATCTTTTTTCGGCGGCAGCGATACTAGATTTTGATGTTTTATAGGATTCCCGATATACACGGTACACTCGTGAAATGGTCGTACGGGAAAATCCAAATTTCATCGTGACCTCGGAGATACTATTTCCTATCTCTCTTGCCCCGACTATAACCCCATGTTCAAACTCACTCGCATAGTGATAACCTGTCATCGTAGCAACAATAACCGATTTAACAATTGTGCCACTGTCTTATATAATTGCCGACGGCAGCGCCGTATTCTCATTGTTTCCAGATCTCTTTATTTCAATACGCATGGCTGTACCAGGTTTTTGATTCTTCAGTGTATTTTTGTCCGAAATAGTTATTTTTACATTGAGTGCGTGAAATTGTTTTGTGCAAGGTCGATAGGTGGAGGAGAAAAACAATCTTGACTGTGCAAGAAACAATCATGTCTCTCACGATATATAAACGAAGGTTTTCTACGATTATAAAAAATCCTTATATTACGAATCTTTATTTGTTTAATCTCTGCTCTTCCTAGTTATTAAAAAAATCACCATCGTCGTTCGCCATCATTATGCCAAAAAACACCGTGAGACAAAGTCTTTTTACACCATGCCGTCGGAAGATTCAGATTATGCAAGGTATTTGGTCTGATATTTTTTTCAGATAACGATAAAAACTGCGGGAGAAAACTATAGGTGAGAAGATCAATCTGCGCACTTTTCTGAAGTTCCAGAATTACTTTTCCACACTTTAACCATAAGTAGTTGAATGACGAATAAAAAGTTCCAACAAAGCGAGGTAAGAAACATTTGAGAACTAGACATTTTCGGTCCCGAGTTATGTAAAACTTACTTGCATCGGTAAATGAACCCCACATTTATTTGTTGCTAATGCTAACAAAATAGTAATCCCTACGTTCATCTCTACATCTATCACAATTAGCAAAAGGAGATCTCAACAAAATGTGCGCTTAGTGAAGCATAACAAAGGGCTGTCTCGGCACTAGTTCATTGTATCCGGGAAATTGGATGAACACCTGATCGAGATAGATTAACCCAAAAGTTAAAGTACGTTACTGTTCTAGACATTAAGTTTTCTTTTAATTGCACAACACAGATGTTAACTAGTGCATTGTATATCATTGTTAAAATTGTTCACACTGACGAAACACGTAGATAAAGAGGTATAATTGCACTCATGGTAAATAAAACTCGCTCCTATCGTCGCTCGTTTTCTGGAACATACTATTCATGTCCTCTTTACACATTTTTTTCGTTAATTACTATATTACGAAATTATTTGAAACTCAAATCTATATTGATTCCTTTTTGCAGAGAACATTCGTGTCATCAGCAAACAGAACTGCTCTTCATTTCTAATGGACGAATGCGTTTCGCTTACGTATAAAAGAAAGAGGATTTGGCTTAAGATCGAACCCTGTGGCACCCCCTTCAGCAATTTTCAAAGAATTGGAAATGCGAATAAAGAAGGTTATTTCGCGCCAGCACGGAACATCCTCTTCGCGTCCAATGTTCAAGGTACCAATATTCAGCATATGTCAATACCACGAATAAAGCACTTTAAGAGCAAAATGGCAAAATGTAAAAAAGGAGGATTAAAAAGTTTTTATTCGTATTTAGAAAAGCTTCTCGAATATTTTTGAGAAAACTGACAAAAAAGAAATTGATCGATCATTTTGAATTCCATTATATTTTTTTAAGGTTTAAGTTTTGCTGATTTGGAAATACCTAGAAATATCCCTGTGCACAAAGCAGCATTGAAAATGTGTGTTCAAGGGTGTGTAAAGGCAGGTGCACAAGTTTGCAATAAACAATCCGGAAATTCATCTAAACCAGCAGAATATGTATGTTTTACTTTACTTCTCTATGGATTTCAATGAAATAATTGAGGCGCTCACGATAATAATGCCAGATCCCACTCGAGCTCGGATTTTCAGTTAGAAGTATAACAAACTCCTGCCATTTAGGTATCATACGCTGAAATGTGTCATGAATTGGGATATGGCAAAACCCTCAAATTCCACCCTCAAAAATTTGCACGGAGTGAAAGTGAACGTGAAAACGAAAACGTCTTTTTTCTCAAAACAAACTTCGGTTGGGATCTGCCGTCATTATTCTAAGCGCCTCAATTTTCGGAAACAAACGTGTCGATTTTTTTTAGGAAAACTTATAATGTTGAATTTTTTGGTTTTAGTTTCTTCGTGAAGCCAACAGCAATTCCCAAAACGTACAGGTAATGTAGGTCAATGATGTAACAGGATACATTTTTGTACCATTAAAGACTCGTCATTCAAGTGTGTGCGAAAGTGGAAATTCAAGTTAATGTTTCAATAACCTGTGCCATGCGTTTTCTTTACCTCAGCGCAAGCCCGCAGAGTAACGGTGCGATGATGCTCCATTCATGAGCACGGAGCGTAAACGCAGAGAGCGTGAACAAAAGCATGTCATGCAGCGGTGACGTAATGCCTTGCCGCCAGGTGCGAGGCATCGTAAGGCTACGGGCAAAGCCTCGAAGTACCAAGTCAGGAACATTCTGAGATCCTTTCCAATAAGTAACGAGCAACAATAATGCTGCGTGTGTCGTAAATGAATGAATAAAATGAGTACAGCAAAAACCTGTTTTCTGCTTACGACTACTAATACATGTACGTGGTTTATTTCCCACAAAACATATGTTTCCACCCCCCAACCGACATAGAATTTAATGTCATTGTACAACATCGAAATTATATAATACTGTAATAGTACAGTGTATAATGCTGTAATATTATTATCAATATTTAATAGAAAACTTGTAAAAAATTTTACTTCAAGTTTGCCCCTTAGCGGCACGTCGAACCACGGATATTAGGCATCTCACAAACCGTCGCGGGAGATCCGCAGCGAGTGCGGTGCGGATAGTTCCGAGCTAGAGGCAGCGGCGGAATCCGCGGGACCGTTCACATCGGAGCGTCAATTATGACTGAGCGTTTCGTGACTTGTGTTCTTCATCCGATAAGCAAAAGCAAGGGGAACTCGATCCAGAGAGGAGCGAAGACTCCCGAAGGCGGGCGAACTTCCACAAATCTCGAACGGCAGCGGACGAAACGCGTCCGACTGCGTTCCAAAATCCGCAGGTAATAAAACGCTGCCAATCCGCCGCCTCGACGCTCGCCTGCCGCGCACGTCTGGACGTGCTCATAAGGCAACACGTGACGCGAAATTTTCGCTGCGGCCATTCCGCGTAGGCTACGGATCTTCCGCGCTGTTCTGTGGGAGTCTATTTATTCTAAGATACCTGCATGGTTAAAAATACACAATTGATACCAACACCAGTACCACACCGTTTAAAGCCATCACAATAATAAATTATAATTATTTTGTTATAGTTATTTCATGAGTGAACATCATGTGATTATGATGCCGACGCTGTTGAAACAAAAACAAAACATGGCCAGTCACTATTGTTGAAAACCACTTAATTGCTTTATATACACTGTTTTTATTTTGGAGAAAGTACGCCTTAGCAAGTGGTTAGTACTCTAATGGGACAATATTTGATTAAATACGAATACCTGCGTCTAGGTCTTACTTAACGGAAGTGGAACAACAGTATTCTCAGTGAAACTCAAGTGCAGCAAAGACTTTTTACTAGCGTTCTTTTGTTTTCTATTTTATCTTTTAAATAAAACTATATACAGTGCCCAAACAACAATCAACGAAAATTACAGCAGACATGTTTTTCCACAAGAAACCAATTATTTGGTCACATGTCCTACAAAACTCAATAGCCGAAGTAATGGGCTCGCATATCGATAGAAGATTCCGATTAGAGATTCCAGAAGACCAAATCCTAGCTTTTGACGCGTTTCTAAGTGATGTCAATCACGCACATGTCCCATAAGGAAGGACGCACTTCCGCCTTTCTGCGATAAGCATAATCGAGCACAGACGTATTTATAAAACGTCATAGTGAGAACCAAGTCTAAGGAAGTCGTGCCATCAAAATTATTATAAATACAATTTGTTCGGGATCAAGAACATATAAGGTAATTTCGCTTTCTGTTAGTAGAATGAAATTCATCCCAACGATAAATTCAGTAAATTAAAAAAAATATCTCTGAAAGTTCTTCCCCAAAACAATGCCAACGATTTTTTAAAAAATGTTTGCAGTGCATTGAAGATTGACGTCCTCGCTATCGATTTTAATGAATACGTAGTTCATTTATAGGCTATTCAATTTATATTTCACCCTTTAATATTCAGATCCACAGATTCTTGCAAAACATTTTTTTTCTTACCTGGATAGCCGAGGTCGCTAAGGCTGAAGGGACGTAGTTTCCTCGGTTACAAGGGTCGTGGGTTCGAATCCTCCCTCAGGAATTGATGTTTGTGAGTGTTCGTCTTGCCTTTACTTGTTATTCCGTCAGTCCCCCTTACAATTAAAACAATCATAGTGATCGCTACATAACAAATTTGTTAAGAGACCTTAAAAAAGTAGTTTCTTTCTAATAAAATAATGTAACATTTCAAGAATTCGCAAAAGAGGATATAATATTCAGAAATATTTGTTGACACCATGACAATTTACAGAAAAAAACTCTATACTGATCTCTTACAAGATTACACGCCCGTGTATCACAAATTCTCAGAACTATATATTTCACGATCAAATTAAACAAATGGTTGGCTATACGTGGTTAGACATCACATTTCGCAAGGGGAGGGGGGCATTTGGCACATTGGCATGCTCACGCGCCTTTCACGACTAGCACAGAGGTTCGAATTCCGGCTAGTCCACGAGGAATTTGTGTTTCAGGCATACTCTATTGCGGTTGTGTTTCTGCCTCTCAGTCCATTTCTCCAGCATTACAGTTATCATATTATTATTAGATCACTAATGAACCTGGAGGACCTCAACAGTTAAAGGATCCTTAACATAAATCTAAAGTCGCGCAATGATATTTGTGGTTCTTCTGGGAAGAAATGAGCAACAAATAGAAGTCATGAGATCAACGGAAAATAACTCATTATTTGATATGTTGCGTAATGTTTGCTCATGAATCTGCTTTCTGCAAGATGTATGCAAATAGGTAAGTTCGGTGAAAGGATCCACATCTCGAGCACAGGAGGTAAATCTTACCTTTACATTAATCTACGATTTTTCAGCACACATTTAAATGTATTCATTAAATTTCAATGTTAACATCATAAGCGTAGAAGAATAGTTACAATTTTCGACCACCAATTTATCTTGAAATATAATAAAAATAGACAAATTTATTTTTCTTTTCTTTCTGAAGTCCCCTCCAGGAAATTCGCTGCATCCATCCAGTTCTGTAAGCATGTAGTATTACGTTTTCTCCACTTGCACGCTACCAGGGATTTTCTCGACAGTAAAGGTAGGGATAACTTCAATAATTAATGTTTTAATACAAATTTTTAGGCTATTCTCATTCACAATTTCTTTTCCCAAAGTTTGCAACTGCTGCAACTTACCATTCACAATCTGAAGTGATTCAGTTGCCGTTTCCGGTTACACGAGGAAAACTAGCCATCGGAAGGGGTAGAACATAACTTAGAATGAGTCACTAATACGGTTTAGGACTGAATGGAGTTGCAACCTGTCCCGTTACAACTGGAATTTTCCTCCAATGTAGTAGATAATTTCAATGATAATTAATTTTAAACAGTACGCGCCATTTTCGTAACTGATTCATATATGACCAAAAGCTATTTTTTAAACAAATATGAGCATATATGAACAGTGCGTTATGAATAAGTCAGCTTGCGTAGATAAACTAATAAAGCGTGCCTAATATTCTCAAATACATACCGTATCTGACTTATTTTTGTCGTCGTTATTCATGTTCGTCTTTCGGATACCGTGCTTGTGCAATTAAGTCAGGGGAGGAGAAGTCACGGTCTATAGTGAGTAATATGAAGCGTATCATCGGCGTCTAGTAAGTAAACCTTACAGTGAGTGCCGCAGGTAATAATATAGTAGCATTAACAATTTAAAGGACGAATTTATTTATAAATATTTCAACTTGTACACGAGAATTTTAAAAAATCAATATTTCTTCAAAAAATCCACACAAAACTTTTATTAATAAATGGACGATTTTTTTTCGTATATTCAGTAAACACCAGGATTTTTCTCAAGGGGGGGAAGGAATATTCATCAGGAATGTTGACTAATCAATCAAGTATTTTGTTTTATGAAATTTTAAAAATGTGTTTAAATGTGAAATGAGTTATGTTGTGTTGATTTTTGATGCGAAACGGCGTTCGCCAGCTTTAGGGCCAATCGCAATACTTATGTAATTAATGTAAAATCTTGATGTGAAACTTATGGTTATTGCTGTCTATAAGAAAGTCTAATACAGAGTCGAAACGTGGTTACCATTAAGATTTTTAATGAACGTAAACTCTAAAATTCTCCTGGAGACGTTACGAAACTGCAACAAAAATGTGTGCCCAACAAGAGATTTCTTTACACCGACCTCTTAACCGGTAAACAAATGAGCCGTCTAACTCGATGTTTTCGCTTTCGTGTTTAGCAAAAACAACTGCCAGAATAGGAGAAGACGACGCTTTCACAGAACTTCGTACCGAGAAGTCAATACGCTTCGACGATAGCCGGCGCTGCAAGAGAAAGCAGCGAGTATGCGGATCTGCTCGTCCACTCGCCTCCGGCGGTCATCACCCCCTCCCCTTCGCCAGCGCCGCCTCGCCCCCGGCGCCCCCCATATCGGCTGAGATGGCGCAGGATGTCGGTTTATGTCACTTCCGTGCCTGTGACCGGCAGTAGCGAAACTCTTTGGGTGCGGGCCCGCCGGCAAAAACTTCTTTCCAGCGCTCTTTATAAAAGTGTATAGCAAACAAGTAGTGTTAGTACCTTAAAAATATCCCCTAAAAATAGGCCTCCTTTCTCCCGGGCCCGCCCGCATTGTGGACCCGAACGTTACGCCACTGGTGACCGGGATGTTCTAGGATTCGGGTTCCGACGGTGGCAGGATTTTCGTCATTAGCTAGCTAGAAAAATTCAGCCGCTCTCTGGAGGGGTTTTTAGTGGTTTCTCCGATCAACACCACGCGAATGCTGAAGCAGTACTCTAAAAAACGGATCACGGATCGCCGCGTGATCTTTTCGTCCTCTTCCTTGTCATATTCTCCCTTCTTACTTACACACATACAAACACGTACTACGCCACTACATACGTCGGAAGACCAGGCGGGAGCTTAAAGCTTGTCCCTGCTGGGGCTTAGTCCCGTTGGTGGGAAATACCTGGATGAGAAAACCCCACCTGCCATGAAGGCCGGCACCTCCAGTGGGTGAAGAACACCGCCACCTCCCGTGATTAACAACCACAGCAGCTGGCGCAACACGAAATTCCAAATTATGAATTCATCAGGTAAATGGTAAGCATTGCCAACATCAGCACCATCACCATCAGGCCATTTGCCCCCGCCATCTCCTCTCACCGCCGCCACCATCGCCATCGCCATCGCCATCGTCCCGCTGGGGACGTCCGCGACAGACGGGTCCCGGAAGCAGGGCGCCGCGACGGGGGGACGGGCGAACGGGACCCAGAGGCAGGCGCGGCGACGAGGGGGTGTGGCTGATCCATTTGATAAGCCACAGTGACTACCACGAAATGGGCTCCATTTATCCAGACCCGGGAGGTTCGCTCTGGGTTTCGGGCGTCAACACGTACACTAACGAGCGATGACAGGGAATTGAAGCGCTTATTCCAAAGTAACGTAATTCCACTTCCGTTTAATTTCCAGCTTTACGAATCAATATATTCTTAATACGCACCTCCAGCATGCCGCTATATGCTGCAAAGTATTCTGTTCAAATATTGCGTTTACCCTATTTGTTATACGTTATCCAGAAACCGTTTAATCTTCTCTTGAACTACAAAAACAATGTGAATATTTTTCTCTATCTGAAGAATTGTATTTCTCGGAGAGATGTCCATAAATGCATGTTTTTTTTTATCGCGGGGGCGGCTGTGTCCGGCAGCTCCTCCGCTGGCTGTCGAGATCCGGCGCCGATCTACGTCTGTTTGCGGGGATTTCCCCTAATCAGGAATCTCCCACCAGCGGGGCACTGCCCCGGCCGGTGCCAGCTCTAAGTGTAAGCTCCCGGCACGTGGGGTAATGTAGTGCACGTGAGTGTTTAGAGGCATTCCCAGTCTCGTACCCGAATGATACATAAGCCCTGATAGATTGTAAACGATGAGTAGGATTTCCTGTGAAGGTCACAGTGTCGCGTTGTTGTTGAAGCGTCATGAAAAGATGTAGTGATGGCGGTAGGCATCGCGTGCTTGTACGTTTAGCAGCAGCGCACCATGTGCTCTGTAGCTGTCAATCGACGGTAGTAGCAATGCACCTAGTGCTGAAAACCCTGCCACCGTCTGGGCTCAAACCCAACGACCACCCGGTCAGAGCCACTACAGGGACAGCAATTTGTGCTCAGAGCCACCTTCGCTGGTAGATTAGAATAGCAAATCTACTTTCCTTCATTCAAAGTTAATCAGGTAACAGAGCGAAATTGAAAATTACAGCAGGAAAGGATAGCATCTCCAGAAACAATCACTTACAAGCGTCAACGACCATCTCTCAAGCGTTCTAAGTTTAGCCAGGTACTTACGAGCTTTGAGGACTTTTCAGATGAATTAGAAACAAACAGATAGTAAACGTCTACCAAAGGATAACGTACCCTGCCGTTGTTTGGCAGTGCAATGTGTCAGTAAATACGTACCGCAAGGCTCGAATACCTTTCCGTGTGCTTCCCGCTATGTCCTTGAATCCCGGTCCCCAGGAGGCCTCGAACCGGTGAGTCACTGCGATGCCCTACTAAACACAGTCCCTTTCTTTACAACACGGAGCCTGAACAAATTCCTCATTTGAATTCCAACGGGCTGTACGGTTTGTAAACACATCGTCGGGGCACATGTCTTTGTGCGAAGTTGGCCAGCGCCTTGGAACCAAAGTATGGACGAGCCCACGGAACCCAATCTCTTGCTTCAGCTTGAATGTGCCTAAAGTAACAGGGCGAGGCGTCGGAGTAGGAGTCGGTGTCGCGTAAGGGGGGATTGGGATCATGGGGGGGGTCATGGGAAGTCATGGATGGGAGTCAAGAAAGGCGTCTCGGGGGTCGGGACGGTTTGGCGAGGGGGGGGGGTGTGCGGGAGGCACGTCGAGCGGCGTGGGAGTCGTTGAAGGGGGGGGATGCGTCGATAGTCGGGGAGCATCGAGGATCGTTGGGTTGGCTCAAGAGATGGGGGCGTCAGATAGAGCCAGGGGGACGTCGGGTAGGGCGTCGAGCGGGCGTTGGGGGGCGGCGACCGGAGGAATAGTCCGGGGAGGGGGAGCGTCGAGTAGCGACGGGACATCGGATAACAAAATGTCAGCAAACAGTGATGTTCAAAATTAAAACAATCGATGTTCAAATATATCGAACTAAAACCATTGATGTATTTTCAACATCGATTTTTCAAGCTGTTTGGTAACCTCTAACATTAGATTCATGTGTAACAAATTAAATTTGACAGTTTTTTCCTGCTCATCAATTCACCGAATAACGGTACGAGAAGAAGTGGTGGACTATACAGCCCACACAGCTATTTGTTTGCCACATCCCAATGTGCGAAATGAATAAGAAGAAAGACGAAATTCAAGGGCATGAAAGTCATCTCTGCGAGAGACTTATTCAATAAACGAGCACAAAACTAACAGCTTCGCTTCCACACATCAACTTAACAATAAGTAATATTTCAGATTTTAACTTTTACAGAATTGCGATCAAGGAATTTTTCATTCAGAGACCCAAACATTGCAAAAGAAAAAAATACATCGATGTTAAAAAAACATCGGTATTAATATATCGATGTTGTAAACATCGATGTTTTGAAAACATCGACATCGATGTCGCATCCAGAGTCGAGATGTCGGGTCGGGGGGCGTCACGGTGGGAACGTCGGGAGGGCGTCGGGGGCGCCAAGGAAGGGAATCGAGAGAGTCGGGGGCGTGGCTCCTGTGTCGGTGCGACGTCCGGAGAAAGCGTCAAAGTGAGCGTCAGAGAGGGGGGGAGTAATGCGTCGGGAGCGCAAGCCGGAGACATTGTGTATCAGAGAGCATTGCAAAGCCTCAGGAGGTTCCACGTGGGAGGCGCAAGCGCATGTGGGGGCGTCGGGGGGAAGCAGGAGGCGCGACAGGCGCGCGCGTGGCGTGAGCGCGGGGTGCGGCCGCCGCCCAGCGCAGCGCTGCGGCCTCGGAAGACGGCGACAGCAGCAGCGGCGGCGGCGGCGGCGGCGGGGCGGCGGCGGCGTCACGCGCGCACTGCTCGCCCGCCAATGAATCCGCCGACTCAGCGCGCAGCCACCTGCGCCACCGCCTCCGTCTCCGCCTGTCGAAGGCCCCGTTTCCGGAACCCCGCCCACCTCCGCCCCCGCGCCCCACCGTTCGGCGCCGCACCGCACCGCGACCTCCGACGCACAGTGGACCGAAATGGTGCCACGCTCGAGCGTACAGAGAACCCAAAATGAGGGCCGCGGAACAATCCGACCGACCACGATACCGCACCCGTTGCTTCTATACGTTCCATCCATGCAATCATTACGTCAGTGCGTGCGTTCGTTTAGTTAGCTCATGTTCAAATGCCTTTATCACTATTTCTTGTAATTTCTTCGCCCTGCATAACGTTCATTTGTTACCTAACCTGTCAAAGTGGTCCCTTCTTAGAGTAACTCATTTATACAGCTGGGCGTACTCTTAGATGGAAAGGATCGAGAGAGCTGTGAAAGAACCATAGTACTCTACCTAAGGTACGGTCGGGGACAGGGCGAAGGTCATTTAAAACGCATAGTAAACAAAGCGAACTGGGGCATGACACATGGCTGTAAATGCTGGTGTGCAAAAGAATGTAAGTTCTGAAGGCCTTTTTTTAAATAAAATTGTGCGTGTACATGTGTGTTTCGCATGTGTTAAATTGCCGAGGTGGTTGTCGTTAGACGAATTATGGCTCACTTGAAAATTTTCAGGAACTTTTTCCGTATGCAGCTTTTTATCCGCGATTTCGAGCCGAGTTTTTACTTTACAAAAAAGAATAAACGAGTAAAAATTGAAATGGAATAAAATTAACGATAAGTGAAGAAAACAACTTTTGTGAAATCTATCATTATCCTTAGATAACACCAATTGTCTGCAACTCAAAATAGTAACCTGATTTTTTTTCCAATATTCATTACTTTGCTGTTCAAAAAGCTATACATTTAGATTCAAAGGACTCTCATTAAATTTCAACATTAAATATTTACTTTTTTTCAATTCAGATTTCATTCATTTAATTTTGTAATTAGAAGTTCAATCATTCACTTTATTAAAATCTAAATCCCTTAATTTTTTATCACACTTATTTACTCCCATTTTCTGATCTCTTGGCACTCGCATGTCGGGCCAGTGCGCGCCTGTACCTCGGCAGCGCCTCGCGCTAGGAGCCAAGCGCATACTCTCTGGCCAAGCGCCGCGGCGGCGGCGAAGGCGGAGACAGCTTCGGACATTCTCCACACATTATTCACTGCCCGCGACGCCAGCGCTCTTTCATCACGCGCGGTGCCGACCGGCGACCGCCGCGCGATCTGCTTCAGGAACGGCGCGACCCGCCGCCGCCGCCGCCGCCGCCTCAAGCCGGGGATCGTCGACCTTGCTCCCTTTCGGCGGGCGCGGAGTCGGAACCTGTGAGTCAGTTGATAGGGAGACGTTTCTTTACTTCTTTTGTTTTTGTTTTTGTTTTTCCCCTCATTGCATACGAGTTAATATTACATTCATGACTCAACGAATGATGTGTGATTCAAACATCATGTTTGTTTCGGCATTTTAACAAGAGACCGCTGTCCTTGTGACTGAGATATTGCTTCGTTACGCAGCACTAGTTATCTAATTCGTTTTTAATAAGGTTTTCGCCGAAAGTTAGTTTAAAAAAAAAAAAACACGTCAATGCGTATAATACCTCAGGTTCAACCGCGAAGAGCAGTTACATCGTAATAAGGTAACGAGAATGGTTGTTTACAAGTTGTTTAACATAATAATCCAAACCCACACCTTGTCTTCGTTGTCATCTTTTCGTTTTCTCACTCCACGAACTTCCCCCAATTCTCCATCCAATCCAAAGCAAAACGAAATCGACTACTCTATTCTCATAGATACCAAGTCCAAAAATTCAGGATCATTCCAGTTGCAATCTGAGTTCACACAACAAGGCGAATAATTTTTATTTTTTTTAAATGCGAAAAAGAAGCGCATTTAGTTGTTGCAAGTGGCATATGATTCACCAATCAAATTTTCTGAGGCGAAGTAAGATGGCGGTAATAAATCGCTGCTTGCGTTGCTTTCAAGGGAGTATTACCTCATCCCTCAAGGGCGTAACCTCAAACGCAGAAGATCAAGGACCTTATTAGTAGCGTCAGGAGGGGGAATGTTTGTGCACCTGGCATATCCCCGTGAGTAGAAGCAACAAGTACGAAATGGAAGTACAATCTGCTAAAACTCCTTAACTTCCTACTACCAACAAACTGGCGAATTGAGATAATTAATACACTAATTTCCAGCGAATACTTCAAAGAATTGAATACTCTTTAGTATCATTTTTCAATAGCCAATGTTATTCCAATATCATTGACAGAATAGAAATTCCATTTGTTTAAATTACTATTTTCTCTTCATGCGTTATCCCTTTAAAAAGCTTAAACGGAAACTAGTTGAATGAAAAACGTCAATCCCCAATTACTAATTTGAACAAAGAATGCATTATTTCCTTAACACTTGAATTTTACAACGTTAACACTGAGAACGTCGAAATGTGACTAATTGATGCATCTATCACTCTACCGCGAACTTTTCTCCGTCGCCGTGTGGAATTTTTTCCTTTCACAATGCTTTCTCAGTAAATCAATGGAAAGGTCTCGCGCAGTATTTTTTCAAGTAGCAGTCACCATGTTGACTGAGAAACCTCCAGATTCAACCTTAATAAGAACAAAAAAGGTGTGATCATGATTTCTTTCTGTTCTCGCTTTCAGCTCTACGGTCTTAATCAGTGGCAGGATTTCAGTTTCGGGAAGGTGAACGGCAAATTCGAGCTCAATATATTTTAATTAATTAAAAAATCTATAATTATCTTAAAAATGTTTTTAATTTTCCCAGTAGTTTGGGAGGGGAGGGCATTATCTATTCTTGCCTCACCTCTCCGAATTCGGCCACTGATCATAATGTTCAATTAGCGATCTTGACTCAATACGTAATGATAAATACGTAACGAATAATCTTCCACAAATAATTTATTTTGCGCCAAACCCTCACTGAGCTGTGGCAAGCTCAGCCGAAAACAAATTTCGTTTTAGCACATTCGGCCGAGTTCCAGTGACTTATTCTGTTTCTTTCCTCTAAATGAGAAGAAAGCATTTAATGAAATATGTCGAATGTTTTCAATTGTTGATTCGCAATCCTGGAGCAATGTAAATTATTTTTAATTAACTCCTACACTCTCCTCCAACTTGCGTTAATAATGCATTTAGCAGCGCGTTAATTTTCATATTTTAAGAATTTAAAAAAGATCTTACGACTAAGCAAGGCGGTCTAAATGTGAAGAGCGACGTCTTCAAGGCGAACTAGCAGTTTCTCGGCGACATTTAAAATTTGTCACAGACGTCGGCTTCCGCGCCCGGATCAACGTTATCTTGGCAATTGAGAGCCTAGGCGGGTTGGCAAAACTACAGCAGATGACTATTCCAACAGCCAAGATAACCTTTTCAATGAGCGAAACAAGCTCCGAGTGTCGTATTCACTATTTACAACTCTGTGGGGCCCCCTAAGGAAAGCGTGGAAATGAAGGCATTAGAGACGAGACATCGACAGCAAAATATCGATGATGGCAAACAGCGATATTCAAAATACATTGACTAAAAACCATCGATGTCTAGGCTGCTTTAGTAACCTCTAATTCGTGTGCATTAAAATTTAATTTGAGTGTTCCTGTTTATCAATTGGCCGAATAAGGGTACGAGAAGAAGGGACAGACCCCACGCCCACGGCGAATTAGTTGCCCACATCTGAATGTGCGAAATGAATACGAAGAAAGAGGAAATACAAGGGCATGATGTCATTTCGGGCGAGAGAGCTTGATCGATGAAGGTATTACATACAGCGTTCTTTGGTTCCATCACAAACTAGTGTTACCGTCAGTTATTTCTTTTTTTATCTTGTACAGTACTACAATCATGGGAATTTCTCATTCAGAAACAAAACATTGCAGAAGAATAAAATATCGATCATAATACATCGATGATAAAAAAAACATCGACGTTAATACATCGATATTTCTACAAAAAATGTCGCATCCCAGGTAACAGGCAGCAGTTCGAAACTTACGTTGAGTCGGATGTGATTTGTTTAGTGGATGAATAAAGATCAAAATCTCAAAATAAATTCGAGGCAGCACCGCTCTCATGATTGATTGATTGATTTTTTCGTTTTGGGCGCGTCAACTGTTCCCACGTATGTGGCAGTGTTCCCACACATGTGACATGTGTGTGTAAGAAGAGGGGATAGGACAAGGAAGAGGACGGGAAGACCGCGCGCGGTCCGATGTCCGCTTGTTAGAGTACTGAAGCGAAATTCGCCTCATGTCGAACAGAAAAAACACGGGAAAACTATCGATCGGAGCAGCCTGTTGCTAGAATATGGAGTTTGTGCACGCCATAGCGGACAGCACTATCGATGCACTAAAGTGATACGAAACTTAAGCAGCACACTCAGAAGATCGATAATGCTTTAACGTTCGAGGGTGCACATTCTCGCTAGTTTTCCTCCAGATTTTGGTTGAATTCGACCTAGTTACCTAGCTAGTGTCGAAATTCCTGCAGTGCACTATCGGGACTCCAAATCTATGACCTCCCGGTCAGACACTCTTCAGTGACATCAGTAAATAGCCTGAGCCACCTCAGCCGGTTTAAAAAGAGTAAAATTACAATAATTATTTTTGAGGGGCATGTGCCATGCGCTCCTCCCCTGGATCCTCCTCTGCTTCCGAGAAGTAGGTTTCTCTCTCCGAGAGACGGGCTGACTTGCTCTTGTTGGCCGCGCGGCGTGGCGGGGCGCGGAGTGGAATGGGGCGG
>BOPP01000076.1:5791289-5880555 GCA_017312745.1 Gryllus bimaculatus | reverse complement strand
CGCCGGCACCGATCCCAGTCCAGCGGAACCGTTCCGGAAGAGTCCTCCGATCGCAGCCAGGCGCGGTCCTGCCCGCGCGCGCCCGCGCTCCGCAGCTGATCCCCTCGCCAGATGGCCAGTGGCCGAAGCGGAGAAGGCGCTGACCCACTGCCTCCGACGCAGGAGATGAAAGCGAAGCCTCGACGCAGGGGGCAGTGGCGAAGCTAGATGGAGGCGAGCGGTCGCTTCACGGGAGTAAGAACCATCAAGAAACTCCGACGACTCTACCCAAAATGTGTATACGTAAATATAACACTATACAGGTACCGAGTGAAGTGGCTAAGTGCGTACAGCTCTGCATTCTAGAGGTCCGGGTTCGATCCCCGGGACGGCCATCGGGTTTTCGTGGTTTTCCTCGGTCACAAAGCGAAGGTTGGAATGGTTCCAAAATTCCACGAACACCTCCCACAACCCGACCTAATACCTCCTACCATCATCCTAGTTATTTCACTCATCATCACCCTATAATAATAATAATAATAATTATTATTATTATTATAAATAATAATAATAATTATAAATAATAATTATTATTATAAATAATAAATAATAATAATTATTATTATAAATAATAAATAATAATAAATTATTATTATTATTATTATTTTACATGGGTCCCATTTAACTGGACAAATCCAAATAACTCAAAAATACGCAACGCACAAAAAATGTCTCAGACAAAACTTAATATCTCCAAGGGGAATATCTACCTGACCTGAAATCAAATCTCGTCCCCGGTCCGTAGAGCTGGGGCGGAGGGCAACTTTGAAATCTTAAATAGAAACCCCTTTTCTTATTGCATATTGGAATTCTACAATTAAAAAATACATAAGTTTTGTCTAAAACATTTTTTGAGATTCGTGGGTAGATGATGCCGTAATCTCAAATATAAGATTTATGCAATTATCGAGAAATTAAACTTCGCATTGAAAAATGAACACCTACTCCATACATTTTAAAACGCACATCTAATGAAAACAGTTAAGGCTCCACCCCACCCTCAGGGATTTTTTGTTTCACAGAAAAATAACAATTAGGCTATTACGACTCTCCCCACTATTATTTTCCCTTACCTTATAACAAATACTCTACTCAATATATGTAAGTATATATGTAATACAAAGAAAAGTGGAGGTGATAAACTTGTTAACCTTGACGTATACAATGATGAATTAAACTTCACTTTGACGCAATCTAGTAAAGATTTGGATTCATGCATTATATAACCAAATCAATTTAAAACTGCTTACAAATAAAACTGTTTTATGTACTTGCAATAAAATTACGAATTACTGGACACTCCTTTCATCTTCTGAGGCTGGAAATCTCCTCAGTTCTCAATGCAATCTCGTGGACAGTAGACATTTATTCCGACCTGTCGCAGTACCGTTCTGTTTTTGTGCATCTAAAATGATCAGAGCAACATGAAAACGAGACGAATACAATATTAAACGTAATAACTTATATTTCATATTGGCATTTAAACGTCTCGATTGTCCGTTGTGTAAATTTGTGCGTAAACATTTCTTACGAATTTTTATTAATTTTTTTAAATAATTATTTTATCCAAAGAGTGAGTAAAATATATCATTATGAGCAAATTAGTTGATTATTCACGACCACGTAATGGTACTTTAACAAAGAGTAACATTTCTTTCATCTTATCTAATCATCTTTTTTAACATGTTTACACATATTCTAAATGTGTGCCTATGAGATTAATGGGCTCGCCATTTGCAGAACCCTTTATTACATCCGACATAGAAGACATTTTATTACATTAAAATAATATAATGAGCCACTTCATACACTCCTTTTACGTAAGTAACCAGCACATAAAGTCGATCGGATAAGATTAAATATATTTACACGAGTTTGGGTACTGCGTTTCGGTGAGTTGATCGAGGGCGCAAGTTCCGAGCCACGGGCACCGAAGTGGTATTTAGGGCAGCAGTGCGAACGACGCGACTCGAATGCCCTCGCGAAACTTTAAGGCGGCCCATTTTCACGACCGGCACACCCACCTGCTGGAATGAGTCAACAGGGTACACACACGAGCATACGCACGACTACTCGGGTGAGGCCGAACAGCACACACGCACCAACATTTAGCGGGAGGTCACATTACGAAATTCGGGGGAAGAATGGGAGTTGTACGAGAGAGTTGATGGGAACGAGGAGGATTACTTCAATCCCACTGACGATTTTACCTTAATAACATCTGCCCCATTAACAGTTTTATCAGAAGGGAATGTTTTGTTTATTGAAACGGAAGAGAGCTTGTCATCAATGAGACAGCTAGGGAGGGGGAGATACCTGAAGGTTGAAAATCTTCCAATCTGACCTGTAGATCGACGCTGGATCTCGTTCCAGTTGGAAAGGAACTCCGCCCCCTCCCACGCACTTCACTTATGGGACTAATGACCGAAGCATTTGAAACCGTATGGGGAGTCTCAGAGCATCAACTGACGTCACTGCAGTTTCTCTGACAGGGAGGTCCTAGAGTTCGAATCCCGATGGCAGGATTGTCGCTACCCAACTAGGTCGATTTCAGCCTTGTCTGGAGGAGAATTCTAGCGGCCGGCTGCTCTGATAAGTGTTTCTCCATAGTTCTCCGATCAAAACCAGGTGAATTCCGGAGCAGTAGCCTAAAAAACGGGCCACGCACCGCGCGCGATCTTTCTGTCACCTTCCTGGACATCGCCACCTCTTATTAACGAACTTTCAAGCACTATACTACTAGTCTTCTTGGGAGCTTAGAGCGTGTCCCATCTGGGGCGGTGCCCGCTGGTGGAAGATTCCTGGATGGGAACAACCTCGCCAGCCGACGTGTATGTCGGGGCTGGATTTCACCATCCACCGTAGGAAGAACACAGCCACCTCTCGTGATAAAATCTATATTACACTTAACTGTACTAATGACCGTAGCAGTTGACGCGCGCGTTGTACAATATCACTCACTCAAAACAACAGAGTTAAAGGACTTGACATCATTCTGGGTTTCCTTATTAAATAATGTAAATATTTTCCAAAATATTTCCAAAACTGTGATTATATCTCGCAACTTAAGAAGTACGTAACGCGAAATTTAGTTCGCATTTCGTTAATCGCACATTTAATCGTTTCATTTTTCGACAGAAATTAAAAAATCTTAATTTCACGCACCGAAAATCTAGGGTAAGTAATTATTTCAAGAGAGAAGATATTGGGAGCCAATATACATAAGCTTGATATCTAAAATTAACCGTAATCAGAGTCACAGGGCATCAACTGATGTCACTACAATGCCTAAGTCCGGGAAGTCCTAGATTTCCAGTCCCGACTGTGGCAGGAATTCCGACACTACCGGTAAGATACACAGACAGCTAAGACAGTTATCTATGTCGAATTCAGGTGCTGACTAGGGGAGAATTTTAGCAGCCATCTGCTCTGACTGTTACTCTGGCGCCGGATCTCGCTAGTCAACGGAGGAAGATCAACAAGGAAAACGCATGAACTACACTTACGGGACTAATGACAGCCTTTGACGGGCCAGGAATCACTAAATCTTAAAACAAGATAGCACCTTTAGGTACTTTTTATCCCGAAACGGAGTTCGCAACATGATAGGCTGTAACATTCCATATTACATTTTGACAGTTCGTTTTTGACATCAGAGGCTAATCTGATTACCTCTGCTCCAACATCTACAGCAATGCCCATGCGCCGAAAGTATCGCAATGATGGGTTTTAAGTGGCGCATTACGTCCTTGAACCAAAGTATTCTTTGAAAGTAGGCGCCAAACCCTTAACTAAATTAAATTATCCCTCATATCTTCAACACCGGAATGTTTGCGGATTATTTGACATAGCCTTCTTACTTAACACATCTTCGCAATTTCTGGGTAGTTTTAAATTTACATTCTGTGTGATGTCATTCGTATTTGAATAGTTTGATTTTTTAGAACGTTTATTTTTAAAGCTTGTATTTTGATGATTTGTTTTACAATCCTGCGATTTATCGCAGTACGAAAGAAAATTAACAAAAATATCTCCGAAAGTGATATCAAGAATGCATTTAACTATGATGCAGGTATGATGATGTATACCGGGAGCTCCGAGTTCGATTCCTGGCAGGAACAGTGAATTATCTGAGCAGCCTCCGACATATTTTCAACAATAATAATTAGCTAATAGTTATGAAGTTCGTATTGTAGGCTGGCAATTTCCACAATGTAAACATATACCATACGTTATTGCACGAACTAACCACGGCGACAAGGTGAATATTATTAAATAACAGTATGGCAAGACTCTTAGAAAAGACAACAGACCAAGTTCCAACCTCACTCGTGATGCTCCATCTCCTTCGGATCACTCTTTCTCATCATTTGCAGCAACTAGCATTCAGAATATCTTTTGTTTCCCAATCCCAACCACGTATGTACCATAGAAAAGATGCTCGAATTCTAAGGACATCTGAACACATGCCTGCAAAAATTTGGGTCATGGGATGTGGAAGACCACACCTGGTCTTGAGATTAAAGGGCGAATACATTTTTTTTTATTATTTTCAGCCAGAGAATTAAATACAATAATTATACAGAGTCAGATCCAGGAATGTGGAGACTTGGCTGAAGGAACAAGGAACAAGCGTTTGAGCGTTGACGCACACCTCACAGCTTTCCTGTCCTTCCTTTTAAGAAGATGATTCCTTTTAAGAGTATGAGTCGGGAATTTGCAGCTTACTTTCAAATTGAAATATGTATTTTTTTAAATTTATTATACAATATTTATTTTATTTCTCTTCTGCAATTTCAGAATCCTGTAATGTACAAACCTGCTGGTAACTTCCTTTCAATTGAGTTGACCGAATGAGAGAACTTCCTGGCAGCTGTGTCTGCGATAAATTACAACTTAAATTATGGTTTCTTCGTATATTATCCTTTGAATATTATAAATACTTTGAATTCCTCTCAATACTCCGGTTAAGGGAGCCCTTACAGTACTCATTTGAGATGTAACTTAATGGGAAAAAATGAAGAACAGATTGATTCCGTATATTCTTTGTTCGTTTTTATGCAACAGTTTTCATTTGTTCGCTTTTCACGAACTGCAGGCAAAGGTTTCAGACACGGTTAAATCTGTCTCTTGAAACAAACTATTATACTCATCGTAACATCCACTAAAGCAATAAATTCAGTAACTCAAAGGGTAAAAATTAGTAATGAAATTCATTGTTTATCATAGTACGTAAACGATTCTACTTCCATTAAAGTAAAAATATTTCCTTTTATAGTTTTTTTTAACTCGTCAACTCAATCTTCTAACAGAATACTTGTGTTAATCTCCTAAATATATTATTACTAGTACGTGGAAATATGGAAGTGTTAATGGTAACTCTTTTCTCTCAAATGTCTAATTCAGCCATTAATCACTCAGCGACTACCAGCGACACGTAACTGAAAACAGCTGACGCGCTACATGCGAGAATGATAAAGCATATTACTCATTTAAAGACGCTAATTCCAATCCAGTACCACATTCTTGCACGAGGTAGAAAATATTGTCAAAAACTTTTTCTACGTTGTACATTGTTAGCATTGTTTTCTCTGCAGAAAGCATTCTTGCATTTGGCAGTGTTGGAAAATTGAGTTTCATACGAAGTTTGTATATTCTTTATTTATTGTAAACATAGAAAAATATAACGACTCAAGACTGAATTTCTACCTGCTGCACGTCACGAGAGCTATCGATAGCTATCTGTACAAAACCAAACCAGTGGGTATGCGCGGTATATCGAAATTTTCCTCCTTTTAGTGTTATTACTCAACAATTACTAAGATTTTTAAAAACTTCATTACAACATTTAAATATCTACAATTGAATGAAGCTACGAAGAAAACATTCACATCACAAGAATCAATAAGGTTCAAAAATTACTTTGAAAATTGGGACACGTCTTAAAATTTCGAGCAGCAAGAACGCACGCTGAAAATTAGACTTATGGAATATCGTTTTAAAAAAGTTCTGGAACAATACAATCTCTATTCACTGAACACACTGCACACAGTTGAATGTGTTTCTGCAAATGTAATTTTATAATCACCGATATCTGTTCATGTGCGTTGTAGTGATCTATGGCAAAGAAATCCTCCTGCGTAATTTAAAAACGTAATTCACCACATATAATTATAATAATAATTGATTTTTGAGAAAGTGCCCAGGTGTCAGATGATTGTGACATCACTATTCTTTGCATTTGAAAACACGCAATCTTTGATCTTAAAATATTCATTGTCTTTGCTTCGATAACTCTAACCTCATGCTAATACGCACTTGCTCGCCACAGACCAAACCCTTCTTTAAAAAAATAGAAACTTCTTGACACAATGATACGACGCATTGATCAAATTACGGCAGATAAGAGTTCATTCTATTAATTTTACGTTCTTATTAAAATTAGGTTTTATACTATAACACCGTTTAATACTAGCAAGCGATAAGATATCTAGGGCCCACTATCTTTTATTTATTATTATGATTTCAAAAAATCAATAAGTTTGATTGAGTGGAAAGCTCAAACGTATTTCTATATGAAACCCCTTAGTGTTTTAAATATATAGATTTTGGCACTTTTCTAAATATCAGAAGTTTTAATGAAAATCGGAACTATACCATACTTACACATGCATTTTCTTCTAATGGAGAAAAAAATTTAAACAAAAAGTTTCAGCCATTTTCCCAAAAAGGTTGAAAATGCCATACGATATCATAAAGTACACCAAAAAATTAAAATATCTTGGTGAACCAGAACGGTACAACAACATCTCACTCCCAACCTATTTACCAGCTTTCAACTGAAAAGCTTCTAATCTGACACAGTTATGCATGACACATACATCCACCTTCACATACAGACAAGTCAATTTTCGGATATAAATTGTCATGCATTCCCTCTTCACCTGCACCAGTCATAATTATCTTTGGAACGGTACCAGCGGTCCTTAACCCTGTCGTGAGGGCGAAGAAACAGCTAAAAAAATCCCTAAATTGCAAATTTACGTCCCTTATTCGAAATCAAATTGTTGGAGAGAATCCAGTACTACAGTACTGGAGTGAACTTTAGTGCAGAGCGGAAAAGTAAAAAACAGTGTGGCAGTGTTCTCGTTCCGTTCCCAACAAGTCTGTAAACGTATAAAATCCCAGTCGTGCCCCACTGTGCCTATGCTGCTATGGAGAGATTACTACAAGACTGGACCGCTACTGCTTGCCTACTGTTGGCAATACAACTGCAGGTTGTGTACGTGTTTTCATTTTGTCAGTGCGTTCGTATACAGGATAGCTCGTTTGTAAATGGCTTCATCACTGTCCCATGCAATGACATCGGCTCTGCATGATGTTCATTTGTTTTCCGACCTGTCAAAGTGATCCCTTCTTCGAGTATCAAAAAAAAAATGTTTCTATAGTCCTGATAATTTTTTTTCTTAGTCTGCCTAACTGAAAAATAAAATATTTTTACCACACAACGCACATGCGTACAAGAAAAAACCCTTTATCACAGATTTTCAACAACTTACACAAACGAGGTGTACCGGTCTGAATGCGAAAAAAAAGAACGCATTTATGAGAACAAACAAATCCAAACCTGCACAATTATGTGGGTTGGGACTATCTACCTACACAACTGTGTAGACAGGGACGGAAAGGGCTATACCGAAAGCATGGACGACGCGAGTCCCGTTTCCAACACCACTGCCGGCCAGCTGTTGCTTCCCAGGCTCCGGCGAAGCGCGGGACTTTGGGGGGACGTCGCCGCTCGCGGGGCCCACGCGGAACTCTGCCCCAGCGGAGCCCGAGCGCAGTCGAAACAGAGCCGCCGGGCGGGCCGCGGCCAGCGCAGGACCTCGGCCGCAGCGGCGGGAGGCAGATTGCATGCTGCTTACGTAAGCGCGCCCGCCGCTCCAGCACCGCTATGCCGCCCCGCCACCGCCACCGCCGCCGCGATGTCGCTCCAGATCTACACGCGTGTGCTGCGCTCAGCGACCCCGCTGACAACCATAGGCATGCGCACCACGGAGGCCAGGGGGACCGTGGCCTCCCCTACACGTTTTGAAACGGGCCCCGTAGCCCTACTCAATAAAATATTTTATTCCCTTCAATATGATGAATACCTTTCCCCTCCGTTTTAAGCTGACAATTTGTGGAAATAACCCATCACATTTTGGGAAGAGATTCTCCAAAAGATTAGGCAATCCTATAAATGGTTCAACATAAAATCAACTGCATCTATCAAACGTATATTTAAAGATACCATATCATTCTTCTTGTACTTTTATTCTTTTCCGTATGGCCACATGTAAATAAAACGTTAATTGGAAAAAGAGTCCAGTGGAACCCAGAAATACTGTTGCCCCCTCCTCACTCTTGTTTCAGGCTGTGCTCACCTGTGCCAACTACACATTCCATCATGCGTAAATCGGAGATGCGGATTTCACCGCCCTTGCCGTCAAGTTGAGAAACGCAAAGGCAAATAATACACACGCGTCGCGGGCGCTCTCAAACAGAATGTCTGGTGCGATAACATCGCCTTTTCGTTTGTTTTTGTTCAATACATGAAAGGGTCCATAGTGCGTATCATGGATTCGACTTCTGGTAGCAGTCTAACAGTAAAAGAAGCTCTGTTCAACGAGCACACACAGCGCATTGTGCGGGTAACCCTCCGTTTATCTTAAATCTCCCGGAAAAGCAATCATCACCATCTGACACCGAGCGGGCGAGAGAGGAGCGGCCCGGAGGAAAAGCGTGGCAGAGCGCTGCGCAGTGGAAAACGGGAGCGGCGCGTCTGGTCGGCCGGCCGTTGAGCTCACCTTCGCGCCGCCCGCAGCTGCCGTGTGGCTGACCGCTGTCGCGCGCCCGCTGTCCGTCTCTCGAGCCGCCGCGGCGGTGCGACGTGACCGCTCCGGGGCTCCGGCGGCGCACGTTCAAACTGTCGTCACTCACGCCCCCACAACAGATTCACGTTCGCTCACGCGCAGATCGCCGCCCAGCTCGCACGCGCACCGCACAGCGTCCAGTTCCAGCCGCCACTGCGCGCCACTGCGCCCGCCGAGCGCCGGTCCCGCGCGCGAGGGCGCTCCGCGGCGGAGCCGCGCGCTCGGGCGTCTTCGGGTCTCTTCGGCAGCCGTCGCAGTTTACCAGAGCACGTGGTATCGCACCGCGAGACTCAACTTTTCCTCAAAACATCCGCAACAGGAATGATCTCAGGGGTCTCTTCACCAAAAGAAGAAGACAGTTATTTTTCTTCTTTTTTACTGTAGTATAACCTTTTAGAGTGATCCTTAATCAATGAAATAATCGTAGAAAAACTAAATAATTATTTTTAATCTACTGTGATCAAAACTGTTAATTGTTGAATTGCTTATTGTTTTGGAAAATCGAAAGTGGTATTGTGCTTTATAATTCCCTGTTACATTTATAGACAAGAGATAATAACCAAAAAAAGGCTAAACAATGCGAAAACTGTTAGTATTATAAAGACGCGGATCTACGGGGAGGGAAATGAGGGAATTTCCCTCCACTTCTAAATTTTTTCAGTACCTAACTATTAATATTAACTTGTCATGAAAGTTTCAAGCAAAAATATTATCGGATAATCATTAAAACGAATAAAATCGTATATAATAATAATAATAAACTACTAATAATATGAAAACGTGTATCTGAAACGATTTAAAGATCTAATATTAAGAAATGGAATGCATAAGAAATAGATATGTATTTATCTTTAATAATCTTGTAGAAGGGTGCAGAGAATATTTTAAATATTCACAATTTTAGAAATTCCGAAGGTTTTTAATGGAAATAGAAAATAATTTATGTTATTAAGTGAGCTTTGCTCTATTCGAGCAAAAAAAAATATAGCGAAAAAAAAGGTTGCTTTTGAGGATCGTTTAAGTATCATTTTTAATGTACACGGTTTCATTCAAAATTATCATATTCTCAAAAATTGTTCATGGCATTATTTAAACATTAATTCTGAAAAATAAATATCATTATGAGCAAATATCTATCTTCGATAATATAAATGCAAGCCTGCGACGAAAAAAAATTACAATTCTCAAAAATTCGAACGTTTTATTGAAAATCGGTTCTGTGCGATTCCTATTTGCGTACTTTACTTCATTCCCAAAACAAAAAATGAAGAAAGTATTTGTAGCCATTTTTGAGAAAATTTCATAAACGTGATCAGGGGCTTCGCGTTACGTACCCCTTCCCAACACAACTACTACGTACACAGCTCAAGAACAAATCATGGCGACAGCTGTGACGAAGCAATGACGCACTAAGAATGAGAATCCAGTTGGTAGTGCAACTTGAGAATAGGAGGATAACACAATCAAGTATTTACAAATTCAGTCAAAATCGATACTGTTTCATTTTTGGAGGATTTATTATTTTCCCGGCTACATACGAAGTAATATACTTCGTATTATAGGGAAAGTAAGGTAATGCTGCGGAAAATCTATTACGGGATTTCAACAGAAATGCACATTTTGGGGTCCCCTGATACCGAAAAAGTGTTCAAAGCGCTCATCTGTCTGTCTGTCAGTCCGTACGTCTGTGAACACCACTAGCGCATAAACCATACATAGGATTTTTTCCAAATTGTAGAAACCCTTGTCCATCTGGCTCGAGTCGAAACTTTGAGATTTTGGAAGACGTTTTTTAAAATTTGGGGGTACTTGAAGCTCCAAATTTACTCATAAATGCAATAATTGCAAATATTGTACGCAATATTGCGCAAAACTATTGAAATATTAAAAAATGTTTATGACAATGAAAAAATCAGAATGTAAAACAAATTTTATTTTTAGAAAAAATATCTTCAATTATATAGTTGTAGGAAAACGCCTGAAAAAATTCAAAATTTCGAAAAATTTCAAAATTCAGAGTTAACCTTGAAAATCGGACATATGCCACCACTATAAGTGTATTAGCTCTATTTTTACAAGAAACTTAAAGAAACAATTTGGAGCCGTTTTTGAGAAAATTTGGAAAATGCCCGGGGGGCTTCATGTAAAGTACCCCCAAATTTTGATGAAAGTTTTTCAAAATCGCAGTTCCTTGAGTCGAGCCAGATCGACCCGGAATTATCCGTTTTGGAAAAACGCCTACGTAAGGTTTAAGCGCTAGTGGTGTTCATGAACAGACAAACGGTCGTTCTTATTTTATCAATTTACTAATAATAGAACGAAAATATTTTAATAATATTAAAAAGCATATAACCCTTTCCTAAATTTCAATTTTCTTTAAACAATTTAGAGCAGTTTTTAAGAAAATGAATTTTAAGTGCGGCGTTCATATTCTCATTTTCGGCTGTGGTTTAGGCGCTAGCGTTGTTTATAGACGGACAGACAAACGGTAAGACGGAATTGAAAAAAAAACACTTTTTCAGTATCAGGGGACCCCAAAACGTGTATTTTCGTTGAAATCTCAAAATCGATTTTCCGCAGCACAATATAACTTTTCCTATACTACTTATATTACTCAGTATATAAGTACGTATTCGGGAAAGTAAAAAGGTTCGTAATCCGTATCATAAACAGGTAGTTTATAATGAAATTTAATTACGTATATGTGGAAAACTGTTTGCACATGAACATATTCAGTAAAAGAAAAATGCCACGAATTTAAATGGAAAGAAAAATGATTTTTCAGGGTACGTTTAATAGTAGTTTACGCAATTAGTTTATAATGTTAAGCTGTATTGCATGAGCATATGTTTTGAAAACGAGCGACTTTAGGAGAGGGTTTTAAATTTGTACTAATGTAATAAAGCATCTTTATAAACGATTTGCATACTATATTTTTTTGTATAACAGCATTATACATGTATAAGAGAATCAAACTTCATTTTGCCCTTTGCGCCCACTCTGGCTTCACGATTGCGTCACAATTATATACATAAAGCAAAGCACAGAACCACGAAACGCTCTCGAACACAGCTCTCCGCCTTACAACATAGGAGCCGGTAACTTGTGCACCGCCACCAGTGCGCATCTCCCATTCAAGACTCGGTTTTAAAATTAACATAATACTTATCACACAAAACCTAAATTCAATGTAATGTTTGTAAAAAATAATTTTTAGAGAAGAGCATCCTAATTACAATTATTTCTCGTGGCGCACTACATTTTCGTCAGTCGAGGACATCACAAAAGGAAGCGTCAAAGCAATTTACAAGTTTGCCAACTACAAACGAACGAATGGAGCAAGAAGAGTCTAAAACGCTCAAGGACACAACGACAGCAGAACCTTCAGATGTGTTGCCAGCACTAGCTGTCAAAACGTCCCATTGTATAAAAATTGCTCTACACCAACTTTTAGAAGAAGCAGAAGAGTAGAAAATTATTACATTTTGCCAATGAATATATAATGGATAATTGCATATGACGGAGTTATAAACATATAAGCAATGGCACTTGTCCCAGATTGTGATACTAGGGTTTATTTAACCGTGCACTTGACGAAAATCAGCTGTTCACGGTTTCATCCAATCGGGTGCTTGGACGTTCACATAGTCGCGTCACTGTAGCGATATTCAAGCTCCCGATTGGATTTAGATTTATATTTATTTAGTAAAAAAACAGCAAAAAAAAAACTGCATGTCACGTATGGGTGAGAAGATTATTTGCGCACGTTTTCTTGAGTTCCAGAATCCCTCCCGTCATGTTAACTATACAGAGTTGAAAGATGCGTATAACTTTAAAATAAATAAACAAAAAAATATATTAAAAATCGCGAGATTAGCAATATTTGAAAAAAAAAACATTTTGGTTTCCGAGTTATAGAAAACTTATTTGCATCGGTAAACGAATTGCAAGTATGAGTTTTCTGCATTGCTAACAAAATATTAACTCGCCCATACCTCTTCTCCTATCATTACAAGCAAAAGGAGAGTTCAACAAAACGTGCGCACAGTGAAGCTACATTTACGACCAGAAACAAAACAAGGGACCATCTCAGCATTTGCTCCATGGATCAGGGAAACTGGACAAAAACCTGATCGAGATGGGGATCATTGACCCGGAAGCTAAAGTACATTATTTGTTACAAACATATTAAGTCTTTTAAAAAAATTATACAATACAATTGTATACTAATTTAATATACATAACTGTTTTGTTAAAATAAACATTTGTTTTATTTTTGATAATCAGTATAGTCTCTAATTTTATAGAAACAGTTATGCAGCAGAAAAGATTTTACTTTTACCTTAAATTTGTGAACCGACTTTAATTGTTTAATGTCATCAAGCAGTGCGTTGTAAAGTAACGTTCATGTATTGTATGTGGATTTCTGATAGTGAGTTGTTCAAATTGACACTTGATGAACGAGATTTTTACGACGTCTAATTATAAATATCAGTATTGCTTGAAAATATGTTCCCACCGTTAAATAAGTCACTTTTGACAACTATTACAGTAATATTACAGTACGTAAATATATAGGCAAAGCAATGGTAAGATTCCAAGCTCAATGAAGAGAGGCTTGCACGGATCACGCGGATGACATTTTTTCATTATTCGAATAATTTTCTTTTGCAATCTTAAGGTCTGAGTACTACATGATGAGTTTCCCCAGAATTTTATGCCATACCTCAGGCGGGATTGTACATTTGCAAAATACACGCAAGAAGGAGCTGCATGAAGGCTGACAGAATTTTAAAGAATTCTGACTGCGTAACATAATTAACTTAATTTGGTGTTTAATTTTGTTATATATATGAAACCGCAACAGCTGATTCACGTTAAGTGCACGAATACACAAATCGTACTATAGGAGTCCCATAAGAAAAGATGTTCGGCACGTACATGGAATCTCCTTGTCGGCGTTAGAACGTGACCTGCTGATCTGTGCACAAGGAGTTGCCTAAAAATCACGGAGAAATATCACACGATAACTCCGTTTTATGAAATTTCCCATTACAAGTTCACTGGAAAAAAATGATCATTTTCGAACCTCTACATGCTTTAGAAGTTTCTAAGATTTATTCTGAATCATTATATTACAGCACATATTATACCTTTATATTACCACACGTAGCGGAATTACTCATAACTCTTCACAATTGTAACTCACATGTCGAGAGAGTGAAACTATGCTGCTGAAAACAGATTGCAGCACTGCTTCAATTTTCAGTCAACTCAAAAAAGAACCTATTTATCCTACTTTTGTGAAATTGAAGTAAAATTTTTAAAAAATATATGATTTTATCAATAATCTAACGCATGAACTATGTAAGCAGAAGAAAGTTCTAAAATATATTTATGTTTTTGCCATATTTACAACTCATGAAACTCAAGCCAATTGACACAAAGGCGACCCTCATTGCTACAACTGCAACTTGCACTCCCCAGTCAGCACTTTGTTGCAATTCATTTTCGTTGCGATCAAAAGTCTGGACTGATGTAGCATCAATTATTTGTAAGGTGGCCAATTTTTTTTTGCAATGCAAAAGAAGACAAAAAAATATTAAGAGAAAAGGACAACGTAAATAAATGAAACATTTTATTAATTCAAACAAAAATACACTAATTATGCATTCATCCCTTTTAATTATTTAATTAAAAAAGTATTTTTCTATTGAATGAATATATTTTGTCAATGTATGGGACATTTCGGAGCAAGAAGTATTCTTCATATTAAATTTAACGGCAAATGCTGCAGCTGGAGAATCAACATTCAATCTTGATTTCACATTTGTCCAAAAATATGAAACAATGAAGCTGAAACGACTGAATTTGGCAGAAATTCTTCTGATCTGTCGACCTAATCGCGTATTTCCGAACTATACAGTCACGTGAAGCGTAATAGTTCGGCGTGGCATCTCCAAATTCGGAGTTTAACAAAAAGGTCTTCAAATATTGTAATGGAGGACACTTTTCGAAGGAGGACAGAACCTACAAAAGAAGGACTGTCCTCCCTAAAGGAGGACGATTGGTCACATTATTAATGTTATCTAACTTGAACAATATGTTATTATATAGCGTTCTAGAGAGAAAGGAACGCGTGCTTGAGGAGATTACCAAGCGTTTAATAAAAAAATAGTTAAAACGTGATTGAATATGCTTAAAGCAAAAGTTGAAATATTTGTCAAACGAAATGAATAACATTATTTCACCTATTTCCAATATTAACGACTGTCCTCTATTTTTGCAACGCTGTAAATGCACCCATTACGATATAATATTGATCGTTGACAATTTTTAGGTTTTCCTAACTTATTGTATCACATAAAAGAACTACGATTGTTCTTAATTTCTCTTTTTAAAATTAGATCGAATAATATAAAATGTTTATTCCTCCTTGTCCTGATTTGTTAAATAGTTGCAATGCCAGACTTAAATTAAATTAATGAAATTGCCTAAGGTTGCGAGCATGCCCATCGGGCGATGGCGGAAGTAAAACTTTTCCGTATGTCATGTATCGTACAATACTTCAAGTGAAGAATCCATACAAAAAATATGAATTCAGTTACCACGATTTCCAGTATTTTGACCCATTTGCGACAGCCAAGTTATGTGACACGTGGTTAGTGGCGACCCAGGCGACGTGGGAGGGAATTGTTCGACCATTCAGAGACAGTTTCTCCAAAGGTCTTCGATTCACAGCCTCCCTCATCACACGCTAGAGGGCAGTGACTGCCTGGCCTGGCAGTGGTCTGTTCGGCACTCAGCAGTGGTATTGTGTGAAAATGGAGTCGTACGAAAGTGTGTTGCTCGTGAAATCTGAAACAATGGTATACAAAATCCCACCGAGAACAACGAATAGAGGGCACAGGTAAATTTACTGGACGTTCAGGATTAATTGGTTTAAATTTTATCAACTGTTACTGCCGTTTAACTACATATATCTAGCTCTGAAATAGAAGTGCCTCATGTCATACGTGGAAGTTCGTAGAGGCAGCTGTCAGTCGCGGAAGTTATCAGGAGGAAATGGCCTGCATTTATCTCTTTATGGAGACAAGAAAGAGTTAAGAGTTATACAGAACAAAATTTTTACCAGCGAATGGGATGTACATTAATTCTTATGTCTATTATATAGATTAAATGAAAGTACCAATAAAACACTGTACAGGATGCATGGTAAACTTTTTATTTTGTTTAAGAAATCTTCCCAAATAACAGCTAATTCCAAATTCGTACTGTAAAAAGAGACTCGCTTGGCTCCACTTTTCATTATTTTTTGAGATGCTCAGAAAATGATTTATGGTAATGCGTTTGTTGAGTATACTCAATTACTAAAGTAAAATTCAGGTTACCTTAATTTGACAATTCATGTATATACATGTATTGTGATAAATTATAGCAAAAATAAATATCCCTTATCTTATTAATAGTGGACCCTGTGTTGCTTTCAACTGAAATTTTGGTTGCTTTGACTGAGTCTTATGTATTGTTTACAGGGCAGCTGACTGGAATCTGAATGAACCTCATTGGGTTGGCAGGTTGCGGTTGGTCTCAAAAGGAAAAGATTGTGTTTTGAAGCTAGAGGACAAGACAACAGGAGAACTTTTTGCAAAATGTCCTATAGATCAATACCCAGGCCTTGCCATAGAATCAGTAACAGACTCATCTCGATATTTTGTCATTAGGATTCAAGATGATGGAGGTATTGAAAATTGCAGAATATATTAATATTCTTTGAATAGAGTTCAGGGTGCCTCGTAGCATTAGAACATCTAAGCTAAGGGAGAAAAAAGGGTTTTGTTTGTTTGTATTAGAAGACATAATTAAATTGACAAAAAACAACATAATTGTTGGTCATTTAAAAAAAAGTCAGGCAAGTTCATATTAGCTGCTTAATTGGAGAGAGACTGCCTCAAAATTATGGATTGGTCTTGATATCTTAAATTTGAGAAACATTGTCACGTTTTTCTTTAATTGTCAAAATTTAAATAAGTGAAGTTTGATTGGATTAATTTTCTTCAGTTGTGACATTGAATTTGACATATTATTATCTAATTAAAATGAAAATAATTCCGAACATAAATTGTTGAGAAGTTTCAATAGTTGCTTTGCTCGGTTGAGAATAATGCCCAGTATTTCAGCTCAAAAAATTTTTTTTTTTTTTTTGAGAAATATAGGTTTGTACTTATGTCGGAATGTATGCATTAGTGTTGTAGATTGCATTTAAGATTCTTGAAGCATTACCTATGACAATGTATAAGTAGAGATTATGGTATAAGATAAACAGTAAAGTGCTTGACGTTATTGTCATTTATTAGCAAGAACTTGGAGAATTTGTAATGCTTGGAAAGTTCTTATTGCTTGCGAAATTGTATATTGATTACCTTCCTTTTAACATCACATTGCAAATGTACTTAGTTATTCTTTCTTATTATTTGTTAGATTTTTCTTTTATCAAGGTTTTATTTCATGAAAATTATGTATGCTTAATTTTTTTGATTTTAATTACGTTTGTGTTTAATTATACTAATTTTCACACTGATTAGGAAATCAATATTTGCAGGAAGGTCAGCTTTCATTGGATTGGGATTTGCTGATCGCTCTGATAGTTTTGATCTCAATGTTGCTTTGCAAGACCACTTTAAATGGCTGAAAAAGTCAGAAGAAATAGAAAAAGAAAAGGAAGAACCTAAACAAGAACTGGATTTGCGATTTAAAGAAGGAGAAACCATTAAAATAAATATGAAAATAACTGTAAGTGCCTACAATTAAAATTTGCGGAGCAAATTTGCAGTTTACAAAATTTGCTTGTTCATTACAGAGATTTGGGGTGGCTTTTGCCATTATTGAAAGGCTAATTGGGGATTTGACTTTGCTTTTAACTTGTACATTCTATATCACCGAAATTCTTTAAAGTGCTGCATTTTATTTATTTATTCATGGCAAAAAACTGTGTGACACGCAATGGGTAGAAGTTACATTTATTTTATTTTCTTCAGGAGAGTTTTCATTTAAGTTCTATTTATATATACCATGAGGCACGGTGTTTAGAAATGGGTCACTTCAGATTTTCCTAATGTTTCCATCATTGAGATCTGAAGTGATACCCCCAACTGGTTTCCCAGACATTATAGATGAAATTTCACAATTCTGTGAACACCAATCTGGAGAACTATCAATTTTACTAAAGCATAAAATATTATTATTCATAAATATCAATATTCTTGAGCTTTTTTGCATGCAAGATGGACCTAAACTCTTCCTCCACTTTACCTGCACCCCCTCCTCTTCCCATCTTTCCTGCTTCAGTTCCACAGACATTCTCTCAGTTGCTTTCACTCCATGTGCTCCACACATCTCCACAAGGTGATGTCTTATTTATTAAGAGTATGCATGCTTCTCTATTAATTTTGTAATTAGTTTTTGAAAATGGAAGGTAGGCTTTCATCTACCTGTATTTTGTGTTCCCTTGCTTGTTATACCGTGTATTGCAAGAATGTTGTATTTTCCGTTGTAATGTTGTGTACTCTTTTAGCTTGAAATTCACCTGAAGATGGAAGCAAATCTGCTTTCGCAAAGTAGTAACATTACCGATGAGTAAATATTTGCAAATAACTTTGTTAATAATCACTACTGTTTATCCTCAATCTATATTGATTGCCTGTAATTATAAGGAAATGTTAAATATAAACAAAAATATTTTTCTTATTTACATATTTGGTTGTATTGTTGTAACTCAGTTTCATTTTCATTTGCTTATTCTTCTTGTGTGTTGTGGATTTGTTAGTTTTGTTAGGTTGAAATAAACTTTTTCTACCCAAATTACAGTTTTCTTTTAATGCTTACTAAGTTTTTAGAACTTTTTTATTAACTTACTTTTTATTTTATTTTTTGCAGAAGAAAGATGGAAGCGAAGTTGTGAGCAGACCCAAAACAAAGACCAATACCAGTACCGGAATATTACCTCCTCCTCCAGGCGGTGTGAAAATAGCACCTCCTCCAGCAGGGAGCTCCAAGAACTCTCCTGCAACCACACCGTCTCACAGTGCACAGTTACCCGTTGCTGGTAGTGCCAATCTGCTTTTTGATGCAGGGCAAGCAGAAGCCTCTGGTGCATCTGGGGGAGCCTCCCCAGTGCAACCCAGAAGTGGAACTGGAGAATCGTGGGGAGATTTCACAAGCGCAAGATCTACAACTCCTGCAGCTCAACCAAGGTACTGCCTATGAGGCATTTATAAAATTAAGAATTTATTAATAAGGAAGGCTAATGGCATGTTCATGTTATTCTTGCTAATGTAAATGATTGTTTTTAGGATACTTCCTTTTAACAATTTTTCACACACTAAGAATTGTATGCTAATAGTAAATTGTAAATACAATTCTTTTCCTTGGAAGAATTATAGTCTGCCTAAGAAATGAACTGAACATGCAAGAATGAATTTAAAAGATGCTTATCTTTTCCACTTAAAAGAAAAAAAACAAACACATGTACATATACCCAGTGGGTTTTAGCATTATTTGAAGTACATACAGTTAGTACATACATTAGTGTTATAAGTCACAGGATAGCAATATGCAGAGAGCAATGGTAGAGAGTATGGTGTACAAAAGGGCAAGAAAGGGCAGTGCATTGGCAGAGCTTCCACTTGTACTCAAGGGATTCATATGGAAAGGTTTCAGATGTAATCGTGGCCCACTGACTTGTATCGCAGAATGGTAGTAGGAAATTCAATGTTCCAAGATCCACAGTATCTAGAGTGTGTCAAGAAAACCTAATTTCAGGCATAACCTCTCACCTCGGACGATGCAGTGGTCAGTGGCTTTCACTTAAAGACCAAGAGCTGTGGCATTTGTGTATTGGTGCCAGTGCTAACAGAAAAGCAACTCATGAAAGCATGAAATAACTGCATAAATCAATGTGGGACGTACAATAAACATATCCATCAAGAGAGCCCAATGAAATTTGGCTTTCATGGGTTATGGCAGCAGAAGACAAACTCAAGTGCCTTTGCTAACAGCACATCTCATGCAGCATCTTTCCTGGGCTGGTGACTATCGATTGAACCTCAAGAGGTCAGGAAAACTGTGGCTTGGTCAGATGATTTTTTTAGTGTAAAACATATATGTTGCAAAATGAATGGCCCAAAATATCTAGTGGATTTGCTTGGAACTTGAAACAATTCAATAAAGGTGACTGAATGATACTATGTATTAATTTGTACAAAAATACAATATAGTTATAAATTCTTAAAGATTTTAAAGTAGGTATTCTTGATGCTAGGAATTGTATTTGTGCAATTATGAGTGAAAAATTGATACGGTAAACAAAGTCTTTTGAGAGGTAAAGAAAAAGTGATAAACTGTTTCCAAACTATTGAATAGTTATTCAACCTAAGGCAACCAAATAAGATGAAAACATCAAATGATTCCTAAGTAATGAATAATACATACTTCTCAGGGCAGCACAGCTCCTGTAGCTTCTCACAAATTCTCTTTACCAAACCTAGTTGTTACAAGGATTTATTAATTATTCTATAAATACAATCAAATTTCTTTTACTGTCATAAATAATACCAAGATCTCTAATTGAATGTACATTTTCCAGGTTAATATTATTAATTGCATTAGAACTATTTAGAAAACTGTTACTTGTGGTAAATGCTGTCAATTTGCATTTGCTTGGGATGCAATTCATTTGTAGAACAGCAAAATATTAAGTTGTTAATCTTGTATTTCCATAGCATCGTCTATAAATTCTATACTCTTAAATATCTCTATTATTAGCATGTAACAGGAATTCAACATTTTTTAAAAATTTGATAAATATTATTTACAAACCTTACAAAAAGTAGCGAATCCAAGTGTGAGCCTTGTGGCACACCGGAGGATACAAGAATTTTATAAAGTACCTATATTTAACAAATTCAATTCTATTGCAAAAGGAATTCAAGAACAATTGCAGAAGGGATCAAGATATTGCAAGTATATATTATTGCTATTATTAATTTTCAAAAGTAAATTGTTTTTGATGAAATCAAATGTTTTACTGAAGTCAGTATATATGGCGTCAACTAGTAGTTTTTGTTCAAGAGAGTTTAAGGCATATTGACTAGAAAGTTATTTTCTCTATTTCAACCACTTAACAATGTGTTAATTTTTTTATACAAAAGGAAGAATTTTCAGTTTCAATTTATCAGTCTCTCTTGATTCAAATAATTAGGGTCGTACTTTTGAAGTCTGTTATTAGAAACCTTAAGGACAAGAAGATTTAAATGCTAATAATATAAATGATAATTGAAGGTACTCCGTCAGGGCTAGCACTTTTATTTTCATCCAGTTTGTTAATTTTATTGATATGTCTATAATTGATATATCAAGAGAATTAAAGTTGTGTTCCCTAACAAGTAGTATTGCAGTATTCAAACGCCTATAAAAGATTTTAAAATATTCAACAATTCCTTTTACAATGGACAACAGTCATTCAACATTTCAGATCAAAATTGCTTAAAATTTGGTATTCCTTTACAGATCTTCTTGAGTTGTAGTTTCCAAAAGTATTTAGGATTGGTTTTAAAAGATTTATTACTGTTTTGTGATTTTAAATGGTTCACAAAATATTATACTTGTGTGTGCTTATCAAAAATAAAATAATTGGATTGAAGTTTCCTCAGCCAGGAGTGAAGGATTTGATTTGAGTTGGGTTCAAAAAATTTTGAAAACCAACAGAATCTAGTATGTGAAAGTTTTGTTGTATTTTTAGAAAAATGTCAGCTTTGAAAATAATTGAAAATTGAAAATAAGCTCTAAACACTATTTACTTAGTTATTTTATCTTCAAGGTGTATGAGCTAATTAATTACTAATCACACCTTTGTTTCAGTGCCCCACCTGCTAATTCCAATTGGGTGCAGTTCTGAAGAGGAAGCATATTGTTAATCCTTTTTAAGTTGAAATATGTATGATGTATTAGTTAAAGTGTTTAGACCAACATCAATAAAATATGTTGGTTTGAGAATCATGTTGATTACTGTTGCAGAGCAGTGATTCTGTAAAACTTAAAATAGTCTAAAAATGTTACAATATATATTTCGAAAGATAAATATAGATATATTGTTAAATATATGTACTATATTGTGTGTTATACAGGAAGTGATTTATGTGACAGAATGTAGAAATGAGTAACCTGTGATCTTTGAGATTCAAATTGATTTAAATTTGGCCATCAATTAGAACTTCAATGTGAATAAAAATGAAAATCAAATATAGAAATCTTATTACAATCGATTGTTATATGTAAGGTTGCAGTGGCATTGGTAAAGGATTTTACATGTTTCATAAGACTAATTAAAGCTCCAGGTGTATTAATTGTAACATATTGAGATTAGAAATTCTAATACAATGTCACTTAAGATGAGTAACTGCAGCTGTTGGATAGTGCTTGAAATAATAGAAAGTTGATATTTTATTGGCAGATATATTGGTAAATCAAAATTCCCTGTAAATACTTAATTTTTCAAGCCTAATCTTAAATCAAAAAATTATGTATTATATAATGAGTAGATTATTTGCAATTGAAATTTACTGAATATATCACCAAAGAAATCTCATAGTGTTTAGTGAGAAGTTGCTGAAGAAGTACTTCTTAGCAAAGTTGACAGATGACAAATGTGAATGACAACAATAAATTTAATTTGAGAACATTGCATAGTACACGTACAGTCGTCACATTGTGCATGATCGATCAGTTCATATACATTAACATATATTGTTCCAGGCACATACTGTGTAAGGTAATTTTTAATATAGACAGTTTTACACTATTTTGCATTAATTGGTTTTTAAGTGTAGCGTAAGGTCAAATAAAAAATCATGAGACATAACTGCTTAAAACTGACCTGCATTAGAGACATCCTTGGATCAAGGCAGCCTTAGATTTATTTATCAGTACTTAAGTGTGTACAAACTAGATTAGCAATGTCAATTGCAGTATTAGGAGATTCATGTCAAAGAAAACATGAGAAAAGAGATTTTTCATTTCCTATATTAATGAATATTGAGGGTAAGTATATTAATGTGCATGTACATGATGCACTGCAACTTTTCAGTTGATTCACTCATGCTTTCACTGGTAATATTTTTAGTTTTTTTTTTCTTTTTTTTGGATTTGTACATTGCTATCTAATGTGGTATTTGTTGTCATGTCAGTTTAATGTGTTTATCAATGTTTTTTAAGAATTATCAATGTCTTCACTATATATTGTCTCTTTCAAGTAGACTATTTAATTTTTTCTAATTATGTTGTAATTGTTTTCACTGTGTGCTTGCATGAATGTATTTTGGAATTAGCAAAGGATAAATGCTAACACTGGAAACATAGATTGGCCTAACCTACGTGTTGAGCTGCTAGTTGGAAGCTGATCTATAAATTCACATTCCATTTGAGTGTGTTCTGGTATAAATTGCAGTGTAAAACAAGTTTGAAGAAAGTTACTCTTAAGACAATGTATTGTGTATTATATATTTCTATAATTATAAAAATTAGGGAATTTATATATTTTGTTGCATACTACTTGTATCCCTATTTTTTAAGATTAAAGACTTGTTTCCTGAATGCTGGTTTATTGTTCATATCACAGGAAGTTTAAATCCAGATTTGAAAAATATATCTATCTCCTGTGGAGAGTAGGATTTTCCTGCTGAATAAAAAAATAGGTTAGAAAGAAAGGTCAAAGAACGAATTCAATTTTTTCAATGTAAAATTTACATGATTGCAAGAATTAATCAAAGCAATGCAATGATACAAGGTGGACAAGATCAATTTATTAGATCTCAAAGATTATGGATCAATGGTCAGCTGTATCAAAAATTAATAAAATAAAGTTAAATTAATAACTTTCACCATGATGTTTAACACTCCAAAAAGAAAGCCAAGAGGGAAATAAAGCTATGTATTTTGAGAGTACAGCTGAATAAAAAAGATTGCAGAATGAAGAAAAAAAAGAATAGATAGTAATATTACTTGGTAACAGGCTTAATACATACAAAAATTAAATGCCATTTTGTATTTACACAAGTCACGGTCCACAGCCACTAATGGGTGTTTTGAAAGAACTGCTTAAATCATCAATACAATGAAGTTATGTAGATTTATTTTGTAACAGCAGCAAAACTGCTGTTGAAAAATAAACACGAAACTTTTCATAAAAGTAGCATGCACACTGCTCTAGTACAACAAATTCTTCCTATTATCCTATAATAAAATAAATATTTTAACCAAAACAGTCATTATGATTGCTGTAATAACATAGTATAGTATATAGAATGACAGTTTGTTTCATACTAAGATATTTAAAGCTGTGTTGCATAATGCATCATGTAAATAGTAAATACTTAATGGTAGATCTTTCTTGGAGCCTTGCTGTCACATCATAGCTGGGTCATATGCAATGACACACTGAGTACGAGAATTAAGTTGATATGTGCAGTACAACAGTAGGTGAAATAATACCATTAAATATTTGTATTTTTATTCAAAACTGAAACACTTTTTTGTTGTTTTTTCCTTCTCAAGTTCTTGGGAGGCTCCAAAGTTCTCTTTCAATTTCTGCATATGTTCGAAAGTACTAACAAAGAAATTTTTGTACTTTTCCCAGAGTTCCAGGGTAATTAATGAAACCGAAGCCATATAGCACACATCTTTCAATTTCTGTGTGGATTGGAAATTAGTAATATAAATACACAAGAACAGTATGTTAAGGGCTTTTTCAGATCTAAGGGGAAAAAAAAAGTGTAAAAGTAGTGATGCAATATTGATAACAGAGCATCTTTGTTCAAAATTATAACATCAATAATGATATCAATTGACCAAAAACCATTGATGTTTTTAAACATGTTTGAAAAATGGTATAGTAAATGTACTTGTAGCACAATATTTCTTTGGAGTGGCCATGGTCATTTATTAAGATTTCATTGGCAAAACAGAGGTGGAAAATAATAAGAACAATTAACAAACCAGACGTCAGAGCTCCTAGGGACATCTTAAGATGTAAGAGCTTTAGTTCACTGAAGAAGAACCACAGTGCATACATTTAGCACTTCTGCATGTGCAAAATACAAGGAAAGATTTAGGAAATACGACATTGGTGATTTTGGACAAGAGTTAGTCTGATCAATGAAGGTTGTACCATATAGCAAGTCACTTCTGTATGGTAGTATAAGCAGCATCCTTTTGATTTGAATACATTTATTTTAGTATTAACAAACAAAACATTAGCTTCACTACAGCAATGTTGCATCTCTATTTAGAACTACTCTGTTCTAAAAGTGTTGTTTCACCAATGGTAGGATTAAATAAATTTTAGTTCTCAAGTAAATATGAAAAAATATATTTTAAACTTTAGTAATGAACAAAGTATTATATAATTTACATCAGATTAATTATCATATACATCTTTGGCACTCAATTATCTAACAAGAATTGCTAGAATTGTATGTATAATTTACATATAAAAAATACACCTAATTACATCCCAGTGAGAAGCAAAAAAAAAAATCTCTGAGATTTTATCTCTTGAAAAATCTCAAAGAGATTTTAATTACACTTTTCTTTCTCCTCAGTTTCCCACCTGAAAAGAAAAATAAAGAAGAACATCAGTCTGAAAATTACAAAACAGAAAAAAGAACTAGCAAAACTATTTTAAAATTTTAGAATATATAAGAATAGGAGTAATATTTTTCCAAATAATCGATTCAATAAATTATGTTTACCTTTTATTTGAAGAGCCCGTAACTTTTTCTCCCATGTCATATTCACTGTTTAACAGCATTGCAAAACCAGGACCGCGGAACAAAGAAATCAGTAACTGTGTCCTTAAAGGGAAAATAAATTTTTATACAATATCTGAAGTAACAAATAAATTACAAATTTTATTTCAGGTCACACGGAAAATACTTACAAGAACTTGGGGACAGTTAATTCTAGCATACCACTCCATGCTGTAGGCAGCTGTCAGCACACCTGTCCCCAAACACAGAGTCAACCACATGAACAAGTTTCCGCCTTTTGATGAATTTCCAGTGAGGAATACTAAAGCAGCTGAAATGGAATTTCATTAGAATTTTGCTCCTTGTAATATATTTTATAACTGAACACTAATTATAAACTACAAACCTGAAAATCCTCCAAATGCAACAAATAACATAGGATAAAAAAATCGAAAAACAAACATCAAAATATATTCATGAACAACAGCAGAAACAATGAAAACAGTCAGTGTAGGTCCTAGCCGACTTTTCGACTTTATTAGTAAACAATAATCTTTGAAAATATATGTGTACAGCCAATCATGAACAACAAGGTTCCACATACGATAATATTCAGCATACGAGTTGGCGTTCCACCAATCCTGTGGAAGAACACAACAGACATTAATTTAAAAATTAAAACATGTTACTCATGACCATTTATAGTTTTGAAGTTTAGTCCTCCAAAATTAAAGAGAGTAATAAAAATCTGAACTAGACACTAGAGCAGAATCAAAATGTTCCCTCCCTATTACACACACCAGGAATAATTTACGAACTAGTACCCTAAATGAAGGCTTTTTCTGCAATTACATATTGAACATTACAACAAAATCACAAATATTGAACATTACAACAGAATCACAAAATAACTTCATAAGAGCAATGAAAAGTATGATTGCTTTACAAAACATTGTAAAAATATCTCAAATTTTAATGTAAAAACAATAAATAATCTGAAAATTATTCAGTTCATGCAACAAAGTAAATCAAACAGGATTACATTGAATTACGTGCAAGTTGATCACATCAAAAATCAGTATTTTGGCTAGTGCAATTATATATTTCCTAACACAATGTATTTGATTCTACACCCAATGTAACACTATATACATAAACTATAAAAACTGATGTAGCAGAAAATATTTTAAATTTTTAATTTTCTCAAGTTAAGTGTTTTAAAGAATAGCATGTGAATCATAAGTAATATGCTGTTGACACAGTTAGCAATTTGCTGAATGGAAATACTACGTTAAATACAGTGTGAAGAAATATGCAAATTCAACAAAAAATCATGACTTCCATAAAACTACTATCTTTACAAAAGTTACATATTCATGACAGAAAAATGTCTTTTCTTTTGAGACAGATTGCAAAGGTTTACTTAGATAATATTCCATAAATACTGTATCAATAACCTAAATTATTGGCATATAAAAATTAATCATTGATTAGATCAAAGTTTATCAAGTGCAATAAACAGATATAATAAAATGAGGTTTCTTTATTGCTCAATATTTCATGGAGAAATGTAAACTAGTGGAGCCACAGAATGGCAACGACTTTCCTGTACTAGTTTGAGCGGCTAAGAGAAGTGTTTCAGCGGCGAACGGGCGGACAGACGAATTGAGACGAACGGACAGGCGGAAAGTGCTCTTTGTGAAGTCTCTGTAATGTTTCCTGCCAAGGCTATGCATGGAGGGGGGGAGGGGGGCGAGGAGGAGGAGGAGGGCCCCGGAATAGGAGAATCCGTCATTTCCGCGAGGGAAAGATAACCCAACGGACAATAATTTAGTGCGATACAGAATGTTGTTAATGAAAGCTCTTCGGAAGAGTAGTTTTCTGCCGATAAAGACAGAAGGTGCACGGTGATTTCCTATCAAAATTAAGTTCACACGTCGTAGGTGCGAAAGGGCTAGAGAACGGTCCACACGAGAAGACGGCACCAGGGGGAGCCTTGACTGAAATGCCACTCCATTTCCAAAAATGTACGGGGGTTGGAAATATTTTTAAATTATAAATATCCTTCAAAAGTATTATTCATTCGTGAATATTTTGATATCTAAACAACTAATTTTTACTTTTTCGCTACTGCTTATGCAGTTTAGAGAAAGTGTTTTAATGCTGCGGGGGGAAAACGGAATTTTCAACAGAAAAACTCGCCGTGTCCTGGTAACGAAAAATACGGAAAGATTTTGTCCAGTAAATTTTTTCCTCTAATACGTTGTAAAGTCAGAATCTTTTTTTTTTTATTGGGGTCCTTGATACCAAAATATCCATTGATGTCAAAACGTCTGTTCATCCGCCGTCTATCACACTATTTGTCTGTATGTGTGTGAATCACGCTAGATACTAACACGTAAGCAGGATTTTTACGAAAATGTTTGTAATTTTTGAAACAACTGAAAAGCTAGCCATGACTAAAGAGATTAGAAAGTCTGCGCCCTCCTGTAGTATCACTAGTTACTTTCTGAAATTCTGCTTAGGTACAGAGAAATAATTGTAATTTTGCGGGAAAATACGGCGATTTTTCGACAGAACTCTTGTAACCGGGACCTGGTAACGAAAAATCGCATACATCTTGTTTATATACGTAGATAATTACCCCCTCTAAAACATTATTGGGGCTGCGAAATATTGCTTAGATGAATTGGGAGAGCATTAGCAGAAACTGCAACGAACATCGCCTATGTTCTCATCGGACGAGAGAGTTTTGAAAAAGAAATGACATAATTGACAACAATTATTACTTTGCCGAAATAATATATGAGTATTGAAGCGGTTGCCATGGTTACCTCCGTCTGGGCGAAAATAACGTCCTAACGAATTTCACGCTTGGTATCTATGCACGCCGTGTCTTGGCGTTTAGTCACGTAGACTGCAGAAATGTGCTGGGAATTGCTTGGCAGCGTGCCGAATTAAACTTTCAATGCGCCCAACACATGTTTCACTTAGCTTCTGTGCACAATCGGTACGAAACTGCTCACAACTCCTCTGATTTTCATAACAATGCGAGTTCGTCGCTTCTGATGTGGAAAAAGTTGATTCCGAGAAATCTGACAATGGGTAAATGTTTCGTCGCGGCCGCCCAGGAGATGATGGGATCTTTTAGTGACTCTTCGAACTAACAGAAAGCACTTGACAATCGACGTCAAAGAACTTTGTGCAAAAAATTAGTATTTGGTCAATTGGGAAGGAAATAGCGCGGTTTTTGAGCAAGATTAGACTTGAAGGCGAGAAGTTTGAAAAGTATGATACTTTCTTCTAAACCGCATTCAAAAAGCAGCGAAACAGAACTGTTCAAAGCGTGACGCCAAATTTGAATTGGGTGGTCCATGTGTCAACAATGATTTAGTCAGAGTCTATGTTTTGTGGGTCCTTGATACGAAGATATCGATTGACGGCAAATAGTCTATCCGTGTAAATGCAACGAATCCTTGAGAGATTTTCTCCAAAATTGATATTTCCCGATCGATTTAAAGGATTTCGAGGCCCAGCGTGTTTCAAACGGATATTTAGATTTTTAGGGGTACTCTAAATGAAGCCTCGTCATTTTCGAAAACTGCACTAATTTAATGAGATGCGCCTCTCTTCAGAAACTATTCCATGGATCTCTTAGTGTCAGGGTAGCGCATGTATGAAATGTAACGTATGAAGCAAACTGGAACATTAGTCACCTCATTATCTTACTGTAATCTGTTCTAAAAAAATATTGAAATAAGTTCATGCAAACTTTTTTGAAAAAGTATTTTTCGCAATATTTTCGCTTCAAATAAAGCTATTTATATTTTTTCGCAAAAACAGCTCCAAATTTTTCTTTAAATTCTATACTCGGATAGAGCAAAGGACTCTCAAAAATGTCGCATGTCTTATTTTCGTTGATCGGGGTAATTTACGCGAAGCTCCTGGAACATTTTCAGAATGTTCTGAAAAACGGCTCCAAATATTTTCTTTAAATTATAGGTAAGATTAGTGTGAACTACACATCGAAAAACGGCGATGTCCGAGTTTTATTGTAAACACGAAGTTTTCATTATTACTTAAGTTTGAAATTTTATGAACCTCCTCGTACAACTACATTCCTGAACGTAGAGATTTTCCCCTCAAATAAAATTTGTTTTCCTGTTCATATAGAACTACATTTTTTAAATATTAGTTTTCGTGCAATTTTGTGAAAATTAGCCCTAAATTAGGCATCTTCATAAACGCTCAAATGGTATTTTCACAAAAACTGCAAAGTTTTCATTGAAAATTTGCATACAGGTGATTGCTCTTCTAAAATATCATGTGTTATTTCAACTCTACCATTATGGAACCGAAAAATTGAAAAATGTGAAAAATTGTCCATCTAAAAATTTGAAAGTTACGCAAATGTTAACTTTTCATCAAATTAGGTTTGAATGTTTCTTGTCATTATGAAATATGTTGAAGTTTTACTTCCTTCGTTTTCACGGCGTAAATACCTAACAAAACGCTAATAAAATGATGCATGGACATCATTGAGTTCAATTGGGTAATAAAATTAACCGAAAAGGAATAAAATCACCGGTAATTAATAGGCACATTGAGATAGTACACCGTAATCGGAAAGTCGTTGAATAGACAACGTGGAAAGCTGGACGATACTGAAAGTGGTTTAGGGGTACGTAAGTACAGTGATAGACTTGCGTCTAAAAGCAACTCTGCTAGATCTTGAAAGTGCAGGTTCAAAAGTCGGGGGAATTTTTTGACCCGTGTCGTTGCAGTGACTCGTCCGTAACACAAAATAACCTTAATCGTGGAAGATATTGATAATGTAATAAGCTGCATTATGCTCTTTACATGAGATAATACTATTCTACTACTGAACTCAAGATGAAATCGGTTTTGAATATAATAAGAAATTTTAACATTTTTTCGTATAATTCACGTGAGTAATTAACTTTTTATTTTACCACGGCAATGTGTATTTTTCTGTAAATCTTGGCAGCGATTTACAGACATTTAGTCAGAAATACATAATATCCGGGAAGAAAACGTCGAAAATAAGCTCTGAAGACAATTTTAAGCATATTTTGTCTAATAAACTACTTGGATATTCCGAATGGCTGAGCCGCAATAAGCACTCAAAAGTTGGTTGAAAAAGTACTTTCTATGCGAAAAATTTGCATTGTAAAAGCATATAAACACTCCAGAAACGTGTAAATTGTTTATTTACAAAAGATTACAATTAAAATATTTGTTCAGATAGAAAAATTAACACAGGAATACAAAAGTAATATACACAATTCGATTATTTTTTTCTGGATTAATTATTATTTGTGAGCAAATATATTCATTTATTTTGTAATTAATAAACAATTTACATGTTTCTGGAGTATTTATAGGCTTCAGCAATGCAACATTTTTGCATAGAAAGTATTTTGTCAAACCAACATTTGAGTGCTTATTGCGGGTCAGCCATTCGGAATATTAAAGTAGTTCATTGGACAAATTCTGCTTCTTTTTGCCTTGAGAGCTTTTTGAAGTTTCCCGACACGTGTAGTAGTGTAAGTCTGTAAGTAAGGGATAAGGTTAAGACAGGTCGGGGGAAGGCGCGCAAATGCCCGAGTTCCGTTGTTCGGGTACTGCTCCTATATTCACGTGCTGATCGGAGAAACCAAGGAAAACTACCGATCAGAGCAGCCGACTGCTAGAATTCTTCTTCGGACAACGGACTTCGGACCTCGTTCTAGTGATCTAGCTCTTATACTTCAAGATACACTAATCGGAATCTTATCCAGTTATTCAAATCGATACTAATTGGCGCTAAATTACAAGAGAATTTCATTTTGTCCAGATCGGCCAAGTACCTTTCTTGGGATACATGCCGACAAGCGTCCGCATGCATGCCGTCGATGTTTGGCACCTCAAAAATTCCCTGACTTTGGCCGGTCTTGAACCTGCAATCTTGGGATCAGTAGTCCGGTATGACAACCTCTATACTATCCCCTACTTACAGTACTACTTCCACTTACTATACTATCAACACAAGTTGTGATCTAGCTGGAGTCGAAAATCTCTCCATCGTCGGGACTCGAACCCTAGGGCCTAGCCAAAGACTAGAGGTTGATGCCCTGAGCTACCTCAGTCGGTCAGCTGCTTGGTCGCGATTTAGATACATCCTCGGGGAAAATACAGAAGCTGAAGAAGTGCACGGTCGGTAATAACTTTAAATCAAATTACGTCCCAGAGGAAGCCCTAAAGTGAATAAAGTTTTACGAGTAAAGCCAGTTTTCATGAACACGAGACCAAGAAGTATGAATTTTTCATTCCAACATGTTTCACAGATCAGAAGAAATTCTAAAACCGGGGAAAAAGTGTACATTTATCAAATCAGTATGGAAAATAAGGTATCAAAATCAGTATTTGAAATATTTGAAAATTCAGAGGTTTTAAAGAAAATTGGACGAGATAGAATAAGAAAAAAATTCCAAAAGATTCCATATTGCAGAAAACCTTGTTTATGTAATAATTAATTCACCAACACCAACTTACACAAAAACAATTATATTTAAAAAATAAACAAAAAACAACACATTACTTTTAAAAATACAAAATCTAATTTTGAAATCTGTCTCGAGTTGGCGGACGGACGGTCGGGCTCAGGGAAAGATGTTTTACAAATCAACCTTTCATGATGAGGGGGGACCCCAACATTTTGTGTATTTCAAAATCGCTCCCTGGATTTTTGACAGCATTACATAACTTTCTTTTATATCACGTGCATTACTCCGTAAATAGGGCATGTACGAGCAAGTAAAGAGAGTACGTATGTATTAGTACTGATAGTATCTATCTGTGATTATGAACAGCAAAATTTGGTATATCATTCTACACACATGGTAAAAATGAGATGACAGAACAAAATACTGTAATTTCAAGCTAGATAATCAAATGGTTACAATTCATATTTTTGGAAGTACTAGGAAAAGACGAAAATATCTTATGATGGTACAAACTAATTTTACTTTGCCGCTAGTTATGCCACTCGATGGGCTATCAATCTTCGATTTTTTTTCTTCATATTTGGAGTTGTAGAAAGATTCCGACAAAATTTCAAACTTTTGCAATTTTCAAAAATTTGGAGTTAACACCGAAAATCGGACACATTCCACCATTATAAGCGCATTTCACTATATTCTTTCAAGACTTTTAAAGACAAAATTTTACGCCATTTTTGAGAAAAGGTGCTAGTGTTGTTAACGGACAGACGGACGGACTGACCGGGTTTTGAAGAAGAAGAAAAAAAAAAACACCACTTTCTCGGTATCAAAGACCCCAAAATGTGCATTTCCATTGTCATCTCGAAATCGATTTACCGCAGAATCACGTAACGTTCTCTATACTACGTATATTCTCTGTAAATACATACGTACACGAGAAAGTGTTCTATAGAATGGCATATACTTGCACGCACTAGTTTTCTAATTTCTTCGGCTATTTTTGAGTTTCCAAAAAACTTCATTAGAAGTCATTGGAAGCATTTCCACTCTAAATGCAATAAAATATACTTTTTTGTATATGAGCAACGACTTGAGAGAGATATTTAAAAAAATACATTTTCGCAATTTTTTAAAAAATGACTTTTGTCATCTTATACAGTGTGTTTAACACTATCCGTACAAACATTTTGAAGATAAATTTTTTAACAATTTCTGAGAAAATAGAGTTCGAGGATTTCTGAAAATGAGAAAATTTGTGCTTATTTGCACAGAAAACTTTTAAGTTTCCGAGGAAATTTATAAGATGTCATTTAAAACACATGTACTTGTAAATGCAATAATGTATACAAATTGTAAATAATATAAATATTGACGATGTGAGAAATGTCAAAAAAAATTCTGATTTTTGAAAGTAAAGAAAAGAATACACGAAATACATCTAATGGTGTTTTCTCATGTTACTGTACATTTAGCACTATCCACACCAAAAGTTTAAAGAAAAACTTTGGATCGTTTTTTTAAGAAATTCTTGTTTTGACATTTTTTAATATTCTGCAAAAACTACCAAAAGTTTCAAAAAATGTGCACGATGTTTATGAAAGTACTAATGATGAACAACATATTTTATTTGAAGGAAAATCATCAAATCATCACGCCAACAAAATTTCAAACATTTGCAATGTTAGAAGAATTGGAGATAGCCGTTTGTAACTGATTCATGCGAATTTTGAGAAAATTTCGAAAGCGTCCCTGTGGCTTCTGTAAAGTACCCCCTAATATTAAAGAATGTTTTTCAAAATCGCAAAGCCACGAGTCGAGCTACATCTACCGCATATATCCATTTTGGAAAAAAACGGTGGAACCGAAGGACCGGCTGATGGACGAACGGGCAGAGAGAGAAAGAGAGAGAAAGAGAGAGAGAAAGAGAGAGAGAGAAAGAGAGAGAGAGAGAGAAAGAGAGAAAGAGAGAGAAAGAGAGAGAAAGAGAGAGAGAAAGAGAGAAAGAGAGAGAGAAAGAGAGAGAGAAAGAGAAAGAGAGAGAGAAAGAGAGAGAGAAAGAGAGAGAAAGAGAGAGATAGAGGGAGATAGAGATAGAGGGAGATAGAGATAGAGGGAGATAGAGATAGAGGGAGATAGAGATAGAGATGGACGGACACGTTAAAAAAAATAACCTTTCGGAACCGAGGGACACACAAACATTTCTTTCGTTGAATTCTCGAAATAGGTATACCGCAACTTTACACAACTTTTCCAATACTATGAATATTACTCCTACGTATACGAGAAAGTAAAGATCCACTGATACTCCAATACCACTCCAATTTTTTTTGGGCGGAGGGAGGCTTTGTGAGCAACACTGTTCATAACTGTAACACATCGACCCGCAGGGCTAGGCGCAAACCTTGGCACCTAGGTTCCGTAAAATGAGTCCTTACAGTTTAAGCCACCTTTCAAATGATCGAAATCAAGTACTAGCACAACTATACATAGTTTTTAATTTCAGGAAAATATCCGGGACATGAGCAGATCGATCGGGGAATAGGAAACTGGTGGAAGTTTTACATAGCGCTAGCTTGTTGCTGACGGAAATATTAGGCATTTTGCCGAAAACCATCTGGTCCCTCGAAACGTGTATTCCGACTACATTATGCACTCGAAAAAGTAATATATTGCCTACGCCAATAAGAAAAATCAACCTCTTCAGCATCGGAGAAGCAAAGTGTTTTTTTCTGTCGAGAAAACGGCATATTTCGTCGCAGCATTAGATAACCTTCCCTGTACTACAGATTAGTAAACGAGAAAGGAACACAAATAATTCTGTGCATACTACGCAGGTTCGATTCTGGTTGATGCAGTCAATTCTTTGAAAAGTCCAAACATATTTCATAAAACATTTTGTGTTTTTCAGCATGAAGGTTCTCTTGTCAATTTTCTTCTAAGTTGTTTGGAAAACATAATGAATGCAATAAACATATTACGACTTTCTCCATTTACTTTCCCTGACTTTTTGAAATAAAACCTTCGTATTTGAATACAAATGAATTGGACTTGAAAGAAGAAAATGTGGGATCACACACTTAGTGAAAGTGAAGATATCAGGAATGAAAACATGCTTTGATCTTGAAGTTGGTGATGAAATGCACCTTGATATTTGAGAAATGACCAAAAAAGTTAGGGCATTGATCAAGGTTATGGTTCATTTACATACCATGCAATTCTCCATTTCATGTGTTCAAGAATGTAAACTTTTATGATGAGATAAGCCTATATCCACCTTTATAGGCTATCAAATAAAAATTACTTGAAAACGGATTGAAAGTAGCATTTAAGTATTACACACTAATAAATACACTCTTCATACAATTACCTTGTAAAACATTCTATCAGCAAAACGGGTCATCTCAGCAAATGCATTCATCCAAGAGTGTAAAAGGCCAAAAAATGCACAAAGGAATGCAAGTGTTGCTGGCATCATGCTGCCAAAAATGGATACTACAAGATGTTCAGGACCAAAATGCTTCACACCATATTGGTTGAACAATGGCACAAGAAATCTTTCAAAAATAAAACTCACATAGAAAATAACTCCCACCACTTCCAGGAAATGCCATATTACTTTATGCCATGATATTTTATGGGTTCTGTGAAAATAGAACATATTATGATTTCACTTACTACCTGAAATTGAATAATATCAGAAAAGGTAAATGAAATGTTATGAAACAAACCTTGGGTAAGAATCCCTGTACACAAGAGTTGGTACAAACAAAAAATACAAAAAATGGCCAAATTCTGGTATCAATTTTTTCTCATCCTGTTCAGAATGAGGTTTGTAAGTAAGAGCACGAGGTATATTGCTTCTTACAAATGCATGGGATTTCATAATCAATCGAACCTGTAAAATCAATCCATTATAATGAACACAGATAATATAAACTAATGAATAATACAAAAACCAAACTGAATTAAGTTCGTGCACAAGATATAATACAATAAATTAACATACGATATAGAAATATTATGTTCTGATACAGAAAGAATTTGTTTACCATCCAGGTGCATAAAGTATTTGTTTACCAACACCAGTGCATTAGGGGCAATATAACTTTCAGGGGCAAATGCCACAAGGGTACTGTTATACGTGTAGTGCACATCTTTGCTCGGGAGCTGGCGGTGATCTTGCCTCACTGGATGGCGGGATCCGGAGCCGACATACGGTCGACTAGCGGGGTGTTCCCCTAACCAGGTGTCTCCCACCAGCAGGGCCCGGTATTTCCCATCTCAGTCGCGACAAGCTCTAAGCTCCCAACCAGTCTCCCGGCGTGTGTTGTAGTGTAGTGCATGTTAGTGCAAGTAAGGGGTAGGATAGGGCAAAGAATGGAGAGGCAGATCGCGCACGGTCCGTGGCCCATTTGCTAGGGCACTACTTCAGAATTCGCCTGGTATTGATCGGAGAAACCACGGAAAACGAGAGCAGCCGACCGCTAGAATTCTCCTTTGGACAGCGACAGAACTCGACCTAGCTATCTAGCTAGTGTCGGAAATCCTGCCACCGTCGGGACTCAAACCCCAGAACCTCCCAGCCAGAGCCACTGCACTGACATCAGTTAATGGCCTGAGCCACCTCTCCCGGCTTGTTATATCCGAAATAACATGTTCTTTTGACCATTACTCATGCTCTTTAAGTTTTTAACAAATAATTCATAATAAAGAAAGGTCACTTTTACCACTTGTATCATAAATGGCTATTATGATAATTGTCTGTATAAAATTAACCTTCAATATGAGCATTGTAATGTTAAGAATAGACTGGTATGGTAGAAAATTTAAATTATAACTCCTTAAACTTGATTTGATCACTTCATTTATTTGCAACATTCCTTTGGAAAGGAAGAAATTGCACTGCACATTTTCAAGGACATGCAGAGGTGGAATATTTGATGTTCTATACTAAAAGACATGTCAGTAAAGAAGCATAGTGTGTGAATGTGATCTATCATGCAGGGAAACATTTGAATAATAAATAATATAATATTTTGAAAAGTAGTTTGGAACAGATGATAATTACAGAAACAGGGAAATATTAGACAAGAAACATTTTATTATTACTATTACTATTACTATTATTATTATTATTACTATTATTATTATTATTACTATTATTATTATTATTATTATTATTATTATTATTATTATTATCATTACTATTATTATTACTATTTTAACTTTTCTAAAATGGAATCATTTTTCAGTTAAAATAAAAGTGTGGAAGATATATATGATCATTTTATTTCTGATATACTAAACGATATTGTACTATTATTACTGTAGCTCAATGTAGGTTTGATGAATGGACCAAAACATTTGCAGCAATAAAATGTTATAATCATTTTTTAGTTTTGACCAACAGTACCATACACTTAAAGACTTCCTATTTGAAAAGAAACAAAGGTATGCAGCAGATTCAATAGTGTGTTTGTGATTACATGAAACAAAACAAATAGATCTAACAAAATTAAAAAGTTATTAAAAGGAAGCTTAAGAGTCAAAATATCAACATTCATAATTTGTGCCTGTCATGAAAAAAGTGTAAATAATACCTGTTCCATAAGGAGTGCCATTGATGAAGCTGGAGGAAGATTATACTTCAATACTTGCGCCACAGGCCATATTCCAAAGATGACTTGATAAATGATGTATAAGCCTAACCACCCATAATCCCATGCTTTCCTTGAAGCAGCTGTAAAGAAAGGTGCCATAACATGCAGAGAACACACAAAGTGCCACCACCACAAATAATTGAAGGTGTAGTAGTCAACTTGCATTGGTTATAGTGATTTGCATGATTGAATAGCTCAGAAAGATAGTAAGATAAAGCAGTAAAAAATATTAACTCATTCCACAAGCAGTTAGTTATAAAGACAAGTTTATGACTAAAGGCAATTACACTAGAGCTAAAGCTCTATGAACACAAAAACAGAAGCAATTTTCACTATAATATTGTTTCTTCCCACAATTCACTTACACTTTCCATAATACTCTTTTCTGTAATGAGCCCAAAAGTGCATCGAACAGTACACACCAACAGTTCCAATCATCATTAATATCCACATTAAAAAAAATATGTGGAATTTCCCAAAATTCCATTGAATTAATGATAATCCCAAATTCAACCTTGAACAAAGGAAAAGGTCCACAAAAATCTCATTGCAAATTGTCACTTTCTGAAATTATAAAACCATTAACCATATCCAATATGAAAGTTCTTAAATTGTATCTATTAATCAAATGATTTAAAAGAGTTACAAAATAATTTTATGAAATTCATAATTCATTTTAAGTTTATAACTGATTTAAATTTGTAATTCATATAATACACCTTCATATGATACACCGTTTAAAAGTTGCAATAAAAAACACTTATTAAAAAAAAATTTAAAAAAAAAAAAAGCATTAAATTTGTTGCTACAAGTTCAAAGATTTGCGAATGGGTAAGAAATTAATACTTACGTTCCAGTGGAAACAATGTCATATACAGCAGTATTGAGGAAAAGAATTATAAGAATTGCAATGAAGATATTGTATATTGTGTAGAAATGTTTAATCTGAAAAAGATCAGTAAGAAGAGACTCACGAGCTAAAAATATTTTGTCTGAGAGCTTTCCATCTTTTGATGATTTCCTGTGGATCCAATGTTGTACAAATTATTAATTTCATGCTTAAATTGAATTGTAATAAACCCACAATTGATAATTAATAAAATACTTACACTCTGTTGCTATATTTGGCATTGTCATAATGGAAATGATTTACATGATCTACATTGTCAATGCCCTCAACCATGTGTCCAACTATTTCTTTAAATTGTTCATCCATTTGTCGAATCATATTTTCTTGCAATTCCTGAAACAGAATGTTGTATTTATACTACCAAATAAATCTATATTAGGAATAATTATTGAAGTTATTTATTTAAAGAATGTTTTAATGCACACTTCACAGAATCAATTTATAACTGTGGAAGGTGAATAGAAGTTTTGTACTGTTTTTGAATCTTTACACACAAAAGTAGCACAACATAGAAAAGGACGGAAACGGGGCGAAAGGACGGAAACGGGGCGAAAGGACGAACGGGGCGAAAGGAACGGAAAACGGGCGGAAAGGCGGAAACGGGGCGAAAGGACGGAAACGGGGCGAAAGGACGGAAACGGGCGAAAGGACGGAAAACGGGGCGAAAAAAGGAGGAAACGGGGGCGAAAGGACGAAACGGGGCGAAAAGGACGGAAACGGGGCGAAAGGACGAAACGGGGCGAAAGGACGGATAACGGGGCGAAAGGACGGAAAACGGGGCGAAAGCGGAAGAGGACAAAAGGGGCGTAAAACACGGGCGAAAAGACGGAAACGGGGCGAAAGGACGGAAACGGGGCGAAAGGACGGAAACGGGGCGAAAGGACGGAAACGGGGCGCAAAGACGGGAAACGGGCGAAAGGACGGAAACGGGGCGAAAGGACGGGAAACGGGGCGAAAGGACGGAAACGGGGCGGCAGAACAAAAGGACGGAAACGGGGCGAAGGAACGGAAACGGGGCGAAAGGACCGGCCCACGGGGCGAAAGGACGAAACGGGGCGAAGGAACGGAAAGGGGCGAAAGGACGGAAAACGGGCGGAAAGGACGGAAAACGGGGCGAAAGGACGGAAACAGGGTGAAATGTGTACCTGAAACTCTTTGACAGTCAATTCCTATTACAATATTCAAAATTGAAACTATACAATACTGTTTAGTGTTTTATGGGTGCGAAATATGGGTACTGAAGCAACAGTCTACAAAATTAAGTATATTTAAAAGAAATATCTTGAGAAAAATCGATGGCCTTACGAGACTGTGATAATATCTGGTGATTGAAAAATAATGAGAGAAAATTACAGAATGGAAACCGATAGTTACGAGGTGTAATGGTAGACCAGAAACAAAATGAAAAGATGACACTGTGAAAGACCTATGCAGAATGAAAATTAAGAATTGGGAAAAGATTGCTCAAGACAGAAAGGAGCGGCAGAAGGTAGGTCTCGGGAAGGTAGGAGTGGCTCGGGTTGTACTGCCAACTTAAGAAGAAGCTACTGAATGGCACAGTCTTTCCCGTATTACTTTTCTATTTCCATTGGTATCGGCTATATATACGAACTAGCCACATACTCTTGCCAGCTGCCATCTATCGCCGCCCGAAGTGAATTTTTTGACATTTTCACAGTATTTCGGTTTCATCGGGAGACCCCAAAACGTGTATTTCCGTTTAAACAGCGAAATTGATTTTCTGCATTACAAAACGATCTCTATATGTATTACTCTCTATATACGTACATACACGGGAAAGTAAAAAGTTTGCCTTCATAATATTGCAGTTGTAGACGTCTCCGAAAAATAACTTTTGCTATTTGCGAAAAATTATGGTTTTCCATGAACATGTCACCGGAACTATTCTCTTAAACGTTCTTCAGACTATCCAGCAACAAAATTTTGTCAAAAACGTTGGAGTCGCCTTTTTTTTTTTTAATTTTGGAAACGTTCACGAGCTTAATGTAAAGAATTCCCCAAAATTAAAATATCGGTTTCCAATTCAAGGAGCCGCGACATCAGCCAGATCAATGGGGGAATATCAATTTTGGAGAAAATCAGCTGAACGGTTTATCTGCAAGCGTGGTTTATAGACACGTTTTGCTGTCAATCGATTTTTGGGAATCAATGACAAAAAAACATGGATACCCGGCATTTTCTGCTTTTCCCGCAGTGTTACATAACTCTCTCAACTGCGTAAGCGGTAGCTTCAATACAATTTGCCTCATTTGAATGATTATAAGCAAATGAAGTGAGATTTCACTTTATTCACTTGCCTCTGGTTGTTGAAACTCTTGTCATGTAATTTACTTTTTGATACACCAAACTGGGAACGTTGTCGGTGATAAATATGAATAAATTATTCGAATATATTTCAGACATTTTGGCAACCTTGTGTCTGAACTTATTTTACTCCCTGATTATTTTCGTCATTTCGAAGGGCGTGGACTTTGAAAGGGCGGACGTCTGCCAAAAGGTTAGATTATGTTTGCGACATGTACGAGAATTCTGGGATCATGGCAGACACGTTATCTTTCGAGAATTTCAGTCGCGACCCCACGCTCAATTAGAAAAGTACACAAGTGATGGATAAATATGACTGAAGCCGTTGCTGCGTCGGTCATTGTAGGGATGCAACATCGATGTCGACGTTTTCAAAACATCGATGTTATAATGTGGATGACATTAAATTTAATTGTTTAATGTAGAAAATACCATCATAATGAAGGCCTGTAATGATTTTCGGATTTTTATACATTTTCTTTAAACCAATGTGATCCAAAGTGAGAACAATCAAAATCATATTTTCATTTTTGATGAACGAAGACGACAAAATTTTTGAATTATCAAGTCGGGTGAGAAAAGTTTTGTTTAATGTCAAAACTTTGGGTCATTTTTCACTGTTTTGTCAATTAAATCTCAATTAAAAATCAGTGAACCTTTGAACCCCAAGTAAATTGTCTTCATTAATGAACATTAATAGTCACTAATGCACTATTAAAAACATGTTAAAAATCAAGCATTGTTTCGAGGCGGTTTTTTATTAACATCGATGCTTTTATTTGGACCACAATATTTAGAAACATCGATGTTAACTGAATCCATTCAGTAGTGTTAAAGAGGGTTATCCAGCAATGCGTCTTATTTGAAGGGAATCATTGGATCTGCTCCCAAGAGTTCTGACGTATAAAAAATGTAATATAAATAACATATAGACTCACGTAAGAGACATAACAGTTTTCGTCAATGATGAGAATATTAGAACAATTATCGTAGAGTGGAATAACATTGAATTGTTAGTCCTTACTTCATAATAGTATCGTCGGGATTTATCACTGCTTTACCGATTTAAATTCCAGACACTGATTCTCTTCAGGAATCTTAAAATGTCAGATTGACCTTTAAGATTATAGGATTGGCATTATCTCTCTTCTCATTATCTGTTTAAAAGGATACAACGGCAACTGCATTAGATTTACACCAAAATATTATAAGGAATGAATTATACTATAGTTGAAATCTTTATGACTGTGATGCAACCAGAGATGAGAAGGAGAAAGAGCTTCAGCTTTGACTCGCAATTTTTCAATAAACGGTCTTCATATATCGAAGCGATATTAACGTACACTATCCTCCCTGCTCTCCTATCACGAATGGGGAAGGAGCGTTTTGGCGAAGTCAAAAAGTCGCCGTTAAAACTATATATTTCTGAGCAACAGCCCTTTTCGTTCCTTGCTGGTTGCACTTCTGACGACACAATCCTTCTGAAAAGCCCATTGTTAAACCTACAAATCATTTCTAGGACGTATTGAATGTAGTTCATAGTGCCTAAGGTGCGAACATCATTGTAAGTAAATATTAACACAGTATAGTAACACATAGAGCGGAAATCTAGTAGCAGTGAAAAGAAAATTACATCGTTTTGACCTCTTCAGACAACAACAAGGAATGCAAATGGCGAGTAGCGACGCAAGGAGTACTGGAGTATTGAGGATTTGCAGCCTCCGCATTTAGTCTTCGACAGGCAGTTAACGTTAATCTTGTCTTAAACCAGATAGAAAAATTCGCATGTACAGACGGCCTTGCTCTCGCAACCCAACACAGTAACATGAATATTTTGGAACAGCCGTTCCCTGATAACCTAAGGGTTAAGGAAGATTATCTCAGGAAACGTGGTATAACACCAGGCACCTACAAGAGTCGAGTATCTTTCCACGCCAACAACTGAAAGGCAAATGGAAGTTGCTTGCATTTTGGGGAGACTCGTACGGCATAATTTTTCAGTAACATTTTACAACTTTATTTTATATATTTTCCAAGACATTAGGAGCTCGAAATGAAAACACGATTCAATTTCATGCTGCCTATTCCATTCGTGAAATTGAAACTAATAGGGTTTAACAATACATACAAAATGACCCAATCAGGGCGGTGTATCTGCAATAGTTTATCGGCTTTCCTATCCAATGTTTCTTCCTACTGGCCAATCATAAACTGGGATTCATCTCTCTTAGGAGGCGGTACACATCTATCGCTATGTCGATGTTCAATTAACTGAGTATGCACTATAACATAACCTTTTTGATTTTAACATAGCTTTCAGTTATTTTCAATATTTGGCGCATTTTCTAACCTTTTGGACAAAATTTCTTTCGTGGAATAGTCCTATTGAATACCACTCGTACTTTTGACATTCTCTGATAAATTCCCTCATCGCTTCGCGAGTCAGAGATTTATCGACAATTTCCAAAGCGCTCGTGGTATTACCTACGATAATTTCATTCCAGTATTAAAACTAAGATTAAACCTCTTCATTATTAAGATCATTTCCAAGTTTTCAACCACGTTCTACCCAATCCAATCGAGATAAATTTTAAAAAGCCTTTGTACTCTATTTGGCTTTTTGATACATTGTTTTCATTATCCAATTCGTCTAATTTTGTGAACGGTATACATTTACTCAATAACGACCAATAAAAATACTACAGTGGCTTTCAAAATGAACGGCAAATATAAAAGTTTTATTGCTTCAGAACGCAAAGTATTATATAGCCAGATCCGATTCCAAGGAGATTAATAATTTTTACAGCTCACGCTGGAAATAAAGCATTTAACAAAGCAAACCCATTTACTAACTCTTGCTTTGCTACAGTTTAAATGTGGATACACTACCGGTTCTACAATAGACGTACGTTTTCGAAAAACTGGTAATGATTAGTAATATTATATTACTAATTAATATATAAATAATTAGTAATATAATATTACTATATTATATTTTCTTTCTAACATATCTTCTAAGCCTTTACTTCAATAACTCCCATGAAACGAAATGCAGAGGCTCGAACTTCTAACTACTTTGGCAGCCAGGAACACCTACAGTTTGTTACACGTCTACTAAACAAACATATTCGATTAAATCTCAACTGTACTTTCTCTTCTTACTAAAGAAGGCAAGAAAGTAATAATTGTACACATCTTTTATTGCTGAAAAACAAATTTCATTAAGAAACAAATCATTCTTTAATAATGTAGTTCGAAGAATTTTCGGAAACCGAGGTTTTAATTGAAGTCGACCCTGCGCTGCTGTTGCAAGCGCATTTTTATTTATTCGAACAAAACATGTTAAGAAAAAATTTGAACCTCTTTTCTGAAACTTTCGAAAATGTCACAGGGGTTTCTTATAAAGTATCTCCCAGAATTCAAATATCCTATTCAAATTGGCAGAGCTTCAAGTACGGTCAAAACAATCGAGAAATAATAATTTTGGAGAAAATCCTTTGAACGGTTCAGGCTCTAGTAGAGTCCAGAAAGAGACAATGAAGCTAACATTATGAAGAAGAAATATTTTTCGCTTTCAAGAAGCACAAAGCATGAATTCTGACTGGTCACCGTATTCGACAATGTAATTTACGACATGCATGAGCAACAAAAATAATCTTTTCACTTTCAAGGACCCACAAAACTAGTTTTTCTGGCACTTTTCTCTATCATTGAGACAGTTCCTCTATACTAAGCGTAAGAGAAAGTAAAATGATACTCTCCTCTTGAAGATTCTTACGGATGTTCTCCTTGTTGCTAACTACACATAAGATTCCGTGGTCAAATAACGATGTAGATTCAAAGTACAAATTTGAAGAAATCGTATCAATGCCGAGGCGAATAATGATCAAGTGGATACACAATGGAATGTGGCTGTTAAGAAAACACCTGGTCTGGCAAACCCGATTGGAATCGCTGAATACAACTAGCGATAGAGTGCGGCCTATTTTGATAAGATTGTGGTTTGTATAATGCCGACCACAGCCCAGCACAGTCAGAGATGGAACTGTCCGAACAGAACTGGCTTGCCTCGTATAAGTGATAAGCTGAGAGATAAAATCTATCTGGGCCTGTCAAATAGTCTTTTTACACATGGAAAATTAAAATTGTTTGAAAAGAAACCGTTATGTGCAGTTTGGATCCTTCATAAACTGAAATATTTGCAGTCTAATGGGAAAACATCCAGAATGCAATGTATTGCTAAGCAAAAATGTGCGTTAAACTTGTAATTGTGAAAAAAACTTAGAAAATGTTAAATTATTTATATGTCCTCTATTTGTGAATTTTAATTACGTTATATAATATATTTCTTTGTTGATGGACATATTTTCTCCCAATGATGTCAATTATAGAATCATTTTCTTTTCACCCTACGTTCGTTTGCAGGCACAATTTTAATTAACAGGTTGAGATTTTTTTCGCAACAGATCAGCGAGTCAAACTCAAACAGAAATGTAAGTGATGCTTGGCTCTTGAGATATACGATTTGCTTTGGTATCAAGCAAATGTTTGTCGGTGGTTAATGGAGTGATAATTTGAAGATGTCGGATAACCAGGATTTCAAATGACACGTACAGACGTCTCAAAATAAATGTTACGACCGTTTTGGAGATGAAGAGGTGTCGCGAATGACCACGTCTTCGCGCATGAACGTACAGTGCGAAATTTCCTATAACAATGTTACACACGTGACATTTGCCCCACATTGTCATGCTTCTGTTCATTCGTACGTGTTCTGCAGGTCAGACTACCTTCTGACGCGTCCAGGGTACCTACTGCGCATGCAGGGTTGCCTAACATTCAGGGGCAAACGGTACACACAACTCTTGTTTGAAATATTACACTACATGTTCATCGGCAAAAAGTTAAATTTGGAGCCTCTAAATCTCCAAAACGTTAACATTACGAGACACATGTACATAACATAACATCGTCAAGTTGCCACCAAGGCGTAAAGTTGCCGCCACGTTCACGATCACCGGAAAACTAATTGACAAAACACGTCAATAACACAAGATTCAATACACAACGAATCTCCAATTCGTTGTTGCCACTATTCAGAACAATTCTAAAATAAAACCTACAAAAAATGAAAAAGCTTTCAGAATTACTTCAAATTGTTTTGAGAGAACCACATTTTGAACAGTATGCAAGAGAAACTTAGCCTTCTTAAATAGGTAAATTTTACATTATTAGGTGACTCCCACTGTTAGGATCCTTACTGAGTAGGCCAAACTTAAAAGTTAACTAAGGTAAATATAAATTATACAACATACGCAAGGTATTGCAGTTAAAATTTTGGAATGTATTTTGAGCATATTTGCGATACCAGAGGCCTAGCACCTTAGGTTTCCATCCCTATCCGAACTTCAGTATCTAGGGAAAGACTAAAGCCTGACAGAATATTCACAACACACTCACGCTTTCCTTTTCTTTTAGGAGACTTGTAAGAGGACCAGCAATATTAAAGAAAGTGTGTGAGAGTTCTACAAGGAAATTTGTTTTTTGTCGAAGGGAACGTGTGTGGGTCCCGGAAATAGCCGGGGAAGATGACACTGAAGACATCTTTATGCCTGTCCTTTGACCTGACCCGTCAGGTCAAAGTACAGTCAACGAGATGCCTCGCAAAGCCAGAGTCAGATTTGAATCTCCCCCAGACTGAAAACTTCCTCAGTAAATGACTCGGAAACGCAACGTTACCGAGTAGTAACGGAAATCAGAGATCCTACAAACATGGAGTATGTCAATGTGTATCAAACAGTGGCCAAGATAAACCAACGGGTGATGCATTAACTATCGTTAAATCACTTCATGATAAATTGACATTATAGACACAGTCTCACTTCTCTCAATCCCAATTGAGCATATTTCTGATGTGACGTATCTCAGTTACGGTTTTTTGTCACAATTAAAAATTTACATTTTCGAAAGATTTTGAGTGGTGCAAGGGAACCAATAAACGTGTTTTCAAAAACTTGTAAAGAAAATGTCGCAGAAACTGCTCCCCATTAATTCTTTAAAATCTTCTATATTCAAACAGGGTTTGCTCTATTCGAAAGCCTCATTTCGATTAAACCAGTGGAACAGAATTATGTGTAAGTTTTTTATCAATCAGAATGTATTAATCATAAATATTACAGAAATGTAACCCTCGTAATAATATAAATGTTCTCCATTTTGTCTTCTCGCATTTTGTGAAAAGAGTGTGATCTTTTAAAGAAAGTATTTCTGGGGTGGCAGCTGCAGAATTTACTATAGAACAAATCCGAGATCATTGTTGCCAAAGTTTGAGAAATTATGTTCAAATTCATGAACGCTAGGGAGCGGTTTCTGCAATTGGAGCACACGGTAGAATTCTCATTAAATTTTCATGGCGCGCATCTCATAGCTTCCTTAGCATGTCGAGAGGAAACGTTTAACATGTTAAGAAAGAAACAACATATCTGAGAGGAACTGAAATGTACAGTGGAGGTCAATAAAATAGAGCCACCACTAGCGCCTGCTATGATAAAGATAAACCATAATAGTTTTGCCGCGCAAATTACTCGGCCAGTGTTTATAACCAGTAGCCCTAACCTATCAATACAAGACAGTAGTTTCCGGCGGGTCAGAGTAGAATCAAGGTCCAAAGGTAGGAATTTCATCAGTCATAAAAATAGAGCCACTGTGAACATTTATAATATAATAGTAGTTTTTCGACTTATTCCGATACTATTTGAATGGTTAGTGATCGCATGATGCACTGAGACTGCCCGTTCTGACTTGTCTCAAGGATTACTAAATAGATGCAATACGATAACTAAAAACTGACGTATTTAATAAAAGGAAACGGCCGAAAACGAAAGAGTGGAAGTACAAAGTGTTTATTTCTAAAAAAAAAAACCCAAGGAACTGTGCTGGTGTCAGACCTGGAATGAATGAATGAATGAATAAATAAATAAAAGAAAGAACCGTTTAGGAAGGATGCACAGACACTCGATCTCTGAGTTATTGTATAATAATGAAAATATCTTATTAAATGAATATATGTTCGTATGTTTGAAAAGACAAGTGAAGGATATAAGAAATGGGGCTATTACACACACTTTAAGACGAGAAATATTAGGAATTTGTAAAAGGGGTGGGTAATTAAATTTATTATTAGAAGTTTAATTAGAAAGTATTTTAATGAAGAAATTGTGGAAACTAAAAGACATCTAAAATTAGAATATAAAAATGTATAGCGAGTTTGACAGAAAAGAAGAGCTGTCCTTTGTTTTAAAACTGCGCGGTTAGGAGGAAGGTGTACAACAATGCATGCAGACAGACAGGTTTGAGATCTGGTAGTGCTGACATCCTGGCAGAAGGAAATCTGGAGTTTTCAAGTAAACGTTGGTTGGAAGGTGGTAAGGTGTAGTAGAGTGGTGTTAAGTAGTAAGGAATATAGTCCGCGAGTGTTTCGATTTGGAGTTTGAAAAGAAAAAGATGGTACCCGCGACGAGAAGATCCAAATAATTGTACCAGCGGAGACGGCGCCATTTTACAGGGTCCAGCAACCATGAAGGTGACAAACTTTGGCAATAATCTTATAACATGGCCAATATTGTAACCAAGTAATTATTAGTAATGGCCATTGAAGTCCTCTTCCTTTTACGAGTGCATTCGCGTGAATGAATGCAGTTTAAATATGTATGAATGAGTGTTACTGAATTTGATTTCTTCAAGATACATTGTTATATTTAAAGGTTAAATTTTGTGTGTCATGTGATGTTTTGGTAGATTTAGATTTATTCAGTCCAAAAACAGTAAAAGCTGTATGTGACGTAGGGGGGAGAAGATGATTCTATAGAAAGCTGGTGTATACGGCGGAGTGCAAAATTCGCCATGTGGCATTTTGAAATCTGGTGTTTATCAATAAATAATTGCCGCTAATATTGACGGCATTGTTACAATTTGTGTGTAGATATTAGCAAGTAATATAAACCCAATGATAGGAGAAAGAACAGAGAGCCAGGTTCCCAAATCAATATGATATTTCGGTTTCCTGTAAAAGGGCAACTTCGCGAATTCACACAAAATTTATAGATTTGTACTGTAGGAGTGTAAACTTGGCGCAACGTAATAAATTGTTATTAGATAACCGATTTTGGGGAGAAACAGGAAAGGGGTTAATTATTAGAATTTTTAAATCACAAGTTTATGATCCAATACACTACGCGTGGTTTTCTTACATTAGTTATTTTTATTGAACTTTGTAGAGGGGTCGTGTAAAATACACCACAAACTGGATAACATGTGATTTTTATCGTGTGGAAAAGAAGCTGATGCGATGAACAAAATTTCAAAAGAACTGCGTGTTTTACTAAAGTGAGTTCAGTAAGTTCAATTCACAAATTTAAACAGAGGAAGTAAATTCCTGAAAATCGATGCAGACCGCGAAGAACGTCCCCAATCGACAAATCAGAAAGGAAATTCGGAAGGATCAATAATTCTTGTCAGCAACATGCTTGAAACAAAACAAATATCAGGTTTATAGTATTGAATTATCTACTTTAACTGTACAGAGAAGATTACAAGCTCCACAACACAATAGACGCACAGCAAAAAGAAAACCACATGTCAAAATGAAATATTGCGACACTAACTTTTGCCAAAAGACCCAAGGATAAGTCGGATGATTGGCGGTACAATAGACTCTGGTTGGATGATATAAAATGTAATAGGTTTCCTTTTGATGGAAAAGTGTATGTGCAACGCCATCCAAACCAGGTAAAACCAAGTACATTTTCAAAACCGTGAAACACGGAGTTGGTAGAGTAATGGCGTGGGGATGTTTCTCGAGGTATGGTATGTGTCCGTTGTTTCGTATAAAAGAAATTATGAATGCGGAGATATAAAAGGAAATATTAATGTCAACTATGTTTCCTTATGCACGAGAGGAAATTCCTTTCGCCTGGAAGTTTATGCAAGATAACGACCTAAAACATACTGCAAAGTTAGTGAAGTCCTGTTTTGAGATGGAAAAAGTGACAGTTTTGGAGTGGCCACCACAGTTGTCAGATTTAAATCCAATTGAAAATCGTGGGAAAGTGTTGATAGAAGTATTGATAGATCCAAAGTAACAAATTTGGACAAACTGTAGAAAGGCATGTATTCCACTCCAATAGAGGAATACAAACATTATGTGAGGTCATTGGGAAGAAGATGCCGGGCTGCACTAAAAAAAGGGATATCCTACCAAGTACCAACTCATTCAAGAAAGGGAAATTTTGTTTTTCTTTTTTTCTATTTTCCCAAGGCGTTATATCAAAATGACTTATTTGTTTGACTTCTTAGAGATACTTTTTTGTGAAGTTTTTGTTATTTGTAAAATAATTTGGGTCTGAAAGCCATGTAAAGGTTTATTAATCTGTTTCCACATTGAGTGCAAAATGAAAGAAATGATCATTATAAATCAAGGTTATTTGCAAAACAAATCTCTTTATTTCTTTATCATGGCATGGTGGCTATATTTTATTGACCGCTACTGTAGTTTGGAGATTAATATTTAGTATGCTAGTTGGTGACTCAAATGAAGTGAAGTTTATGGATTACTGCGACCATTTAAAAATTGTATTACTACAATTGCAGTGCTACAATGTACGAGAAGCTTTGATAAGGAGTGCCCATAGAAGACACGAGTGCTGGAGCAGTAGATTCAAGGCGGCCTCAATTTTCAACCAAAAATTCTCGCTTCCTTCGTAGAAATTAATTTCTCTCTACAACAGAAATAGCGTATAACGGTTAATTTGAGTTACAAGTAAATACATTTTTGGTTTTGAATTAAAAACAATTTGGGGCCCCAATTAAGAAGGGGGTCTGGGACAAGTTGCTCCAGCCCCCTTGCAGGTGCCCTAGATAAACCTTGATAAACCGCGTTCAGTTCACAGAAGCAATTAGGCCAGTTTTCTCTTTCATATAGGTCTTAGGTGTTAGGAAACAGGCAAATTGTCCTCTTACTGTCGTGAAACGGTGAAATAAGTTTTGCAAGAGATTGCAGATTTGAAATAATAGTGGTATATAAGTTGCAAAATAATTATTAGAATTTTACGTCATCTTCAGGAATACCAGAAAGACTTTGCCATATTGTAATACTAGCCTCCTGTGGGTCCTTCATACCGAAAAATTGCTTGACGGCAAAACGTCTGTATGTCTGCCATCCCTCTGTCTGTGGTAAAACTTAGCGCCTAAATGGTTTAGCCATTTTTTTTCTTTCTTTCTTTCTTTCTTTTCAAAATTGATATTACCCGATCGATTAAAATGAACTTGAGGCTCCCTGAGTTCGAAACGGAAATTTTGGTTTTACTTTATATGACGACTCATTACCAAAATTGTCTCAAAAATGGCTCCAAATAATTTTATTAAACTTTGTCCTCGGATAGCGTAAAGGTCACTTACGAGAATGGAGCTTTAATGTTTTGAAACTTTTTTCTCAAACACAACAATATTTTTCTTTAAATTTTCTCATCGTATGTATCAAAGCAAATGATGCAGGTATGTGTTCGTCGAGCTCCCTGAATTTTCGAAAATTGCAAAAGTTATGAATAATGAGAAAGAATGTGTAACGTATAAGCTGTTGTAGTAACAACAGCTTATTCAACGGTTGATTAACCTGTTTATATTCTAAATTTGAACCAGCGTATGTCTTTCCACCCTGCAGCAGCATTTTCTCGGGCTCAGATTCGCCTATCATGGGCGCAACTATTGCACTATCATCCGGCTACTTGCATACGGACGTTCTCTACGTATTGAAAGGACACGCAAAATCATTTCAGTACCAAATTTGCTGTAAACTTTATAAACAATTACTTTTGTTACTTTCTTACTTGGAACTGAATAGTAATGTCATTAAATATTCACAATAAAAATTAATCACATAAAAATCCCAAACACCAAGTATCAATGTTTTAATCAATAAAAGATAGCAGTCTTATGGAAAGGAACACCAAGAATTCACGAGCATTAAAATTAAATAATACTAATTAAATTTGGCAAAAACCATATTCAGTCATCTCAACTAGTTATTTTACAAGAACTTCAGAAATACTAATTCTTTAAATAAAACATCTCTCCATTTTAGTTATAATTTGTAAATCATTTTCAAAGAAATTATCCTTTGTTATTTTACATTACTTGATCTCTTCTTAAATATTTTCATTTTTATTTCAGTGTACATTGGCATAATGCACGACAAAAAATTGTATTCCATAAATGTGATAGAATAGGGAATGTATCAATGACAGGGATCTAATTTTCATTTTGTGCTCAATGAATAGATTTTTTACATGAATATTTTCATATATAATGTGAAAAGAAAGACTTAGAAATGATCTTTAAAGTGATTTCTATTTCCAACACAATAATAAACCAAAATAAATAGCGGAAAGTGTCTATCTTTGGAAACTCGACTACTTGCTATGCTCGATACTTTTCTGCACACTATTCTTAAAACTGAATTCAGCACAAACAAAGAATTCAGAAGAGACTTGAAAGAAATTTAATACATAAGAGAGAAAAATACTTAAAAAATAGGGGAATATAGATTTTGAAAACCTCAGAAACTTTGTTCACTCAATACCCAAAGTCAGATCTGATTTACAGAGAGTGATTTTTTACAAAACACAAGAATAGTTATATTATTGAAAGCTGAAGAGCTGTATGACAGAATACACTTGACCACAGAATAAATGCATTTTTTAAAATATAAATAACGGTGAGTCGTGACTGGTTTTATAGTTGTTTGTTGTTAATTAAAATTTATTTATATTGAAATTATCGAACAATTTTATTCAAATAATATAAATTAATTTAATTAATTTAAATTATTCATTCCCATGTCTAAATCCTTTGTAACATTATTCACAGAAGACAGCCCGTTAAAGTTGAGAGTAGGGCCGAGGGTGTGAGTGGCTATTTCATTAGCAATACAATTAAATCAAATCTGTAGTTTGTTTATTGAAGCCAAAAAAATATTATGTTACTCAGGAATGAAAATTTTCAGTTTTCAAATGTTGCAAAGCTCACTTTCTTGGCACTTTTATTCACCATTCAATTATGTACAGTAAAGGAGTGGACCCTGGTGTTCAACAAAACCTGCACAGATTATACTTCTCTCCCTATGTCACATATAATTTTTACTGATCTTAGATGAAAATAAATCAAAAGGTACCTCCTTCCTGCAATACATGCACATAAACACGGTTTTCTCTTGAAGTTTTTCATACTTTCCTCAAATAATTGTCTTTTCCTAAACAAAACTAAATAGATAAATAAATAAAATGTGAGAAAAAAAAAAACACTATGCCTAACTTAGTTCAACTTTCAAAACTATTTCTAAGAAACCATGAAGGAATAATAGAAAGGCAAGGTCTTCTAACATACAGCAAATGTCATAGTACTTGTCAACAACATTAACTTCAATATGTAAAAAGAGTTAAATATAAAGTAATTGTAGCACCACAAAATAAGGAAATGACAGTTTGTAAGGTTGTAATAATTAGCATTTGTAGAACGAAGTTTGCAACTGAAATGAATAGACTAATAATCATAATAGAAGCTTGCATCAATATAATACAATACTATGAAATATCATACAATCACAAGTAAAATGCTGCTTTCGAAAATATTAAAGCAAAGAAAGTTAAGATATTTTCCATTTTATGCTGACATAAATTACAGACATAAAATTTGATTCATGTTCTACAAATATTGTGAATACCAGTTGAAAATTCTAGTTAAGTTATGCAATTTTGCCCTCTGAGATTGTCAAGAGATTTGACCACAATAATAAAAAAAAGGATAATTGTGGAAAACTGGCAAGTTATGACAGAATATTTTTAAACACATCCACCACAAATTAAATTATTATTGCAGCACATCATATCTAATGCATAGTTTAAAGAAAATTATTGAAATATTTAAATTACCTGAAGTTTTGCTATTTTCTTCATTGTTACATCAGATGAACCATTTCCTTCCAATCTGCCATGCTTAGAAGGCAAAGCTGTGAAAAATTTAATAATATCTAAACAAACCAACAAAATGAATATAGAAGCAGTTTCCACAAGATGTTTAAACAAAGTATAGTATTTAAAAAAGAAAACGAAATTAATAGTAATAGAAATAAACGATATTAATAGTAATAGTGTTAATAGAAAAATCTTTTGTCTTTGGGGGTCCATTATTTCTTTTTGTTTCTACTTATTTTACAACCTATTAACGATGTTATCTTGGTTCGCACTACTTACTACCTGCAGTACTTCAAACTCTGTTTTTCTCAATCATATAAAATAGGTATAGTTAATGAAATTAAGTAACATAAGAATCAAAGGGGTGCACACTCTTACCTCCGTTGTCGTGACGGGAAGTTCTTGATTCACCATTCATATTCTCCATTTTTTTCCACTTTACGAAACTATGAAACTATTTACTTTCGGTGACACTCGAATTGTTTGCACATAGGTTAGCAAAAGCAAATTTTATCACGAAACATTCGAATATTTCATGAAGCTTAAAGGCTATAAATATAATGGATAAACATGACTGCTTAACGGTTCACACAACAAAAAATTGTTTTTGTTTCGATATTTAAAATGTCTCTGACATTTAACACCCACGTTTTAGTGTGATTTACGGGAAAACACGGTACTCCCAAAGCAGCTCTCGCACGGCGGGAAACGCCGTCCTCTTCCGCCACCCGGTCAACGCGCTGCTACTGGCTTGGCTTTCTGTGTGTCACGTTGTGGTTGCCTCTGATTCAGCGCACCACGTGATAAATAAGCTCATCCAGTCATTATCTGATTACGAGAAAACGAAGTCACAAAAGAAATGCTACTGTTCTTATTCCAGAAAGTGAAGTAACTTCATTAAACACGATAAGACATATGAAAAAATAGTTTCATTCCATTCAGAACGCAGTTTAAATGTTGTGTCAATTCCTCCTTTCCAATTGAAAGGCGAGCAGCGAACGAGACACACGTCTTTAGTAATTATAAGCTTTAATTTATTTTAACAACTTTGAAATTGAATCAATGTCTCTTAAATTAAATAGACTGTGCTCCTTATAGTTGATCGACTTTCTCATAAAAATGCAGTCCTTGATGTGAAATTTCAATTTCTAATCAACACTAATCAACTTGTAATCATCTGAAATTTGTCTTTCTCAAAACTACATTCTCATTTATTTTTAAAACAATTGAGGTTTAGGAAATATATTTGAAAATTTCAACGTTAAATATCAAACTACTATTTTAATATAGCTTTATAGGATTATTCCACACTATTTCTATTTCAAAATTGACGCGCTTTCCATAGAAGATTTACATACAAATTGATTATGATTATTATACATCTGCTCCTATTGCCAATAGATGACGTTACTGCGTGCATGCGTGTCCCGTACGAGATTTTCTTTAGGCGCTATTTTGAAATGGCGAAGTTTGTTGCCTTTCACCACTGAGGTTCTGGGTTCAATTCCCATAGAACCTCATGTGAAATTGTTACAACAGAAGGAGTTTGCATGCTTCACAGGGGCTAGTCCAACACCTCCTCCTTCCCAATCTGGCCGCTGGTAGTGACGCAGGAGCACGTAAAAGAGAGGCGCGTAAAACGTAAAGTTGCTATCTGGCGGTCCTCTTGACAACTGACCGAGACGTGGTGGATAATGTAATTAATGGAGGATTACTCCTGCGCAACAATTAATGGAGGATAACTCTAAAAAACATTAAGCACTCAACGCCCCAAGGGGTTTAGGGACGCGTTGCGTCTAAGTTGACGCAGATGAATGAATAAAAAAATCTGGTACAGTCGGGAGGATCCAGCCGATCACTTGGGGGTGGGATCATAGATTCTTGTTAAATAATAAACATATTTGTTAATATATTGTATACTACAATATCTGTAGGTTTGGGGGGGGGAGGGGCTCACCCCCCCTAGATCCACCCCTGGGTTCAGCTGAACATTATTGTGAGAATTGTCATGTGTTCTGTCTTCATGAATGTCTGCGACTACACGATTTCGTTGTATGTTTTACATATTTTCTTATATTCACTTGATTTCAATTTTGTTTCGATTGAAACCAGTTCGGTAAGATCAGTAACCTGAACATCAATTGGGGGACTGGATTGGCAGTTGAAGGCGCTAGCGTTGACCACAAACGGTTTTTCGGTATCAAGGACCCACAAAACATGGATTCTGACTACACAACGTGTTAGAAAAATTACCTAAATGACTATTCATATGGATGAAATTTATCGCGAAAACTACTCTTAAAAATAGTATTTAACCATATTTAAAGGTCTAATTTCGAGAACAAAGTTTAGTTAGTCGGACAGGTGGGCGGGCAGACAGACGGGAAGTCGGACGGAGAGAAGGACGGACGGGCAGACAGACAGAAACAGGGACGCTCAGAACGTCACAAAACATCTCTAATTAATTTCTTTCGGTAGAGAAAAGGACTCCTAAAGAAATAATGAAGGTTTATTTTCATTTAACGATTTGAATGTTTGAAAATTGCAAAAGTTACAAATAATGTAAGAAAGTATGTGTTAATGTCGCTTCACTGGATTAACGAACTAAAAAGAATGCTTTGATACGGGACGGTTTCAATAGTTCTTTTAGCGAGCCCTTGGTTTCCTAAAGAAATATTGCGTATTGATCTGAAGAGAACACTGATCTCAACATTTATAACTCTTGGTCTCGCTGGAAGCGCATAACGCTCCCTGAACGGGTGATCTAGTTCTAGTCTTGTAGGTTCAGCGGGAAATTTTTATTTTTATTCACAATCAGAGAAAAGCAAGCACTGTATCTGCAATCGAATTAAAATAAAAGCTTAAACTTTTAATTGCGAAATAATATTAATGTGATATTTGGTGCTACCGATTGAATGACAATATCCTCCTCTTCTTCCAACTTGTGACCTTGAGGCGCCATGTTAAATAAATCAAAATATAAGGTTTATAAGATCTTCTAAAGAGTATGAAGATAAAGAGTGTAAGGATATTTTTTACGTCTCCTCATTGCTCCTTGAGTAGGAAACATAATAGTACATTATGAAATGTTGCTCACTTATATTACGAGGTATTCTCGTGGTAAGCAGAATTAAACGCGTCGAGTAGTATATCATGTAGGTTTCCCTTGTTTTTGCTTAGTTGTTTCTAATTTCATCATAATTCACTTTCAATTTGTTACAATAATGTGGTAGTACGTTTGTGTAATATTATGTGTTATTTTGTCTAGCTCTGCCATCTCTCACAACAAAAGCATTAACATATTATATCTTCGGTTTTGGAACAAATCCTTACAAAAAAGAAGCAGAAAAAAACGTTTATTACCACTACGCACAGTATGCTCACGCTGAAAGGGAATTTGCAGTTTCCTTTGACAACACAAATTTAGCGGGCCTGGTGATAGAGAAACTGTGGAAACATTCGTTTATATTCGGAATTGTTCGTGAGTGTTCGGTGTCATACTTTCGAGTTTGCTTATGTTTTGCTATTGGCCCACGCTGTCAGTGTGTAATGCGGTTGTGGTGGGTTCGTAATGAGCGCCAGCTGAAGTGGTAACAGGTATCAAACATGGGATTATACTTTGCCACGTTGATTGCGGTGTTGTTTATGTTCCAAATCACCCATTCAAACGAGCCAGAAAAAACAACTGTTCCTTGGTATGAGTCTTTACCGGCGGTAGCAATGGATTATAAAGTTCACATTGATCCTGGAAAGGAAGATTGCTACTTTCAGTATGTTAACCCGGGTGCAACTTTCTACGTGAGTTTCCAGGTAATAAGACTGAATTAATTAATGCTGAAAATATTTGAGAAATAAGTTCAAAGATGAATAATACTTTAACTATTAGTTTATTTGCTATCAGGAAATGTTTCTTGTTAATTATAATTTGAACATATGTTAGCAACAATATGTCATTATTATGCATTTTTCATCGTTGTCAAGGTTCTACGTGGAGGAGACGGCATGGCTGGCTTTGCAGTACGCCATCCGAATGGGCAAATTGTTCATCCATATCAGTGGAGACCAAATTCGGATTATCAAGATGTGGGGTCTGCTGGAGGGTATTACAGTGTATGCATAGATAATCAGTTTTCAAGGTTTGCTGCAAAGTTGGTGAACCTCTATCTTACAGTCATAAGGTTAGTACATGATCTTGACTTGCTAGTAACTAAGTTCCTGATTGATACCTGATGCTATGAGATTTACCTGTAATTCTATTGTGGCAGGTATGACCAGTGGGATAAATTCACCAAAGAAGTTGAGGACTTGAACCTTAGCGTTGAAAACTTCACAGTAAGTTTGCTCTTTGATGTTTTATAATAAGTGTGTAAGGGGGTAATAATGTAAATTGAAGGTGGACCTTCAATTTCTATACTTTCTAATGATTGCAAATGGCGAGGAAATTTAAATTGGAATATTACTTTCTGGTTTTAACTGTCCCAAACTCTTTTAATTTTAACAGTCAAGGAAAGTAGGAGAAAGAAAAATATTTGTGCTGATTTGGTGTTTTCTCTATTGCTACTGTCTTATCACCTCTTCTCAATTTTTATTTTTCACTTGAGGAATAATTAATACTAAATTATTTTCAAGATATTTTACTTTGTGTAGTCATCTCTTTGGTATAACAAATGCATAAATTGAAAAGCAAACCATTGGGAGGTCAAATGAGAAATAAACACCTTCAAAAAGATTTTTGAAAAAAATAACTATTATTAAATGCAATAATATATTTGTTGTGTTCTAAAACAAAAATATTTGTTTACTTTCTACTGCTTTTTCATGATTAGTAAAATGGATGTTATTGTCAACAGTTTTTGCTGTGAAATGCATGGACAATAATGCCTTTGTCTTTTTATTCATTTATATTATCTTTCTTTTGAAACATATTCTTGTGATGCCATACTGATAATATTAAAAAATTGGAATATTTAATAATTTCTTCTTTGTTTTGTGAAACTTATAATATGTAGGTATTAGTGCTGTGCAAGCTAATTTTATTTAATGACTACTTTGCAACTAAATTGTGAATATTTAATTTCCAGTCATCAATCAAAAATGTAGAGCGGAACATAAACGAGATGCTGCAATATCAACATCATTCCAGAGGAAGAGAAGCTCGTGATTATAATCTGTTAATTGATAATAATAAATATGTGCAGAATTGGTCTTTGGCTCAAATCATTGTTATTGCTGCAACTACAGTTCTGCAGGTGTATTTTGTTAGAAAACTGTTTGATATTAAAGATGGAAGGCGAGGAAGAATATAGAAGTATTGTTTCCAGAGAATTTGTTCTTGTTTTCTATAAAATTTTGGAAGTATTATTTCAGTATGCAACGAGTTTTCAGTATTTTTAGTATTGTTTGGTTTTCATGGGTTTGACAAATAATACAATGTAATTGACTTCAGTTCAAGACAGTTAACTTCTTGATAGTATAAGGCATAGCCTTTGATGTTTGAAGTACTTCTATTGATTTGTAAGATATTCATTGACTTAAACACTTTATAAACATAAATAAAGATGTTAGATTTAATTAAAATTTTATTGGTAAAATTTTTAAAAGTAAAAAATGTAAAGTGAACAATTAATGTTAGGTGTGGTTTTAATTGCTGTAAACGAGAGAATCCATGCAAAATACATAAAAAGAAATCATTATCGCTTACTTGTCATCCCAATCATAGTGTTTACACTAAATATCTGTCACCTTCTACTTATCATTCCAAATTTATACAACACATTTTTTTTATGTAAATGGTGAAGTAGTGTTTTGTACTTTTCTATCATAAACAAATGTTCCATTTAATGATATTACTATTTTTGTGTTACTAGATGCACTACTTAATTGATCATGAATTTATTCTGTGGACTAAGTTTTCAGATTTCTTTTTTGTTTGTGTGTGTACTAGTAATAAATTGGCATTCACTCATTTACATCAACTTTCACAGCATTTAAATGTTAAAAATCTTCCCAATAGGAACCTAAGACATAAATACAACAAAAAATAGATATTGACATTAAATATTTTTATTGTTCAATGTTGTAACTCCTGTATGAGTCTGAAGATATGGTCCAATGTTAAATATTACTAAAGACATAAAATTTATGGAGGTATCTGTGGCAACACAGATTGTAAGAAATGGAAATTGATGTAGAGAAAATATGAAGGATACAGAATTATTTATAAACAGAATGGGGATCAAAATAAATTATTTGAGATTTTCCATTCTGATAGTTAAGTAATCATTGTACTATTTGTTTTGCATTTAAGAACTCTATTTTACTCAATCAAGAAAATTAATGTTTTTCTGTACCTTCTATTAAATCTCTGTGAGCCTAGATTTGTGAAATAAAGACTTACTTTCTGACTGGTAGTCAGGATTGAGACTGGCATAATGTAAATACAGTGTAATGTGTTATACTGCATTGTCTATTACTACTTTTGTATTTGAGAATTTGATAAAGTTGATAATTTAAATTGTGTATATTGGCTTTTTGAGTGTAGCATGAATAAATCCTGTTAATTTAGAGAGGATATCAAATTGTTAGCCTGTGGGACATAATCATCTCAGTGTACCATATTCTTGTGGCTCATAATATATTGTGTATTTACACTTTTTCAAATGTTGAAAACAGATGACCTTTGAAAATCGTTTGGAGGTTTCTAGAATTTTATATCATAAAAATGGCTCACAGAAAAAGTTTGATAACCTTGACCTCTAATAATTGTCAGGCTTTGTCTTACAAACCAGATTTACTTAAGGCCCTATGCACGAGCATTGTGTTGACACGTGTTAAGTAGCTGTATCTTACAAAAACGGCACCCAAGCACTTTATCTGTTCTCCATAAGATACTGTGTTAATCTATGATGTGCATTACTTATCCTGTGACAACACAAAGCTCATATGACTCAGGCCTTAGGGAGCATGTGAGTGTATAGCGAGATTATTAGACTACTATGCCGAAGGAGCACAAAAATTTGTGTGCCCTTGTGGAATATTGTGTATCATGCACAAGAATGTACTGTCAGTTGTGGCTTTTCAGAAAATTGTTTCCGAGTCTCCTAATCCAAAAATCTTACAAAATCAGAAAAATAATACCCAATTATTGGAGAAAAATGTTCAATAAATTGTGTAATTTTAGGCGTGAAAGTACATTATTTCGTTTAGGAAAGAGAAGTTGACATCAAGATTCCTTACAAAATGAAATTCAGTGAGAAATTACATCCTACAATGAGAGAGTCACAGTATAATAAGAATGTAAAGTAAAAGAACATGTATATTTTCAGTGTAGTTTGATATTTTCAGCAGTTTGTTGCAGATGCACAGGTATTGTATCGTAAGAAGAATAAATTGAAGATTATTTTACTAAAGACTGTATCCATATGTTTATTAAATGCTACATTTTAATACTTGAATATTCATTAAAACTTCTGTGATTCTGATTCACAATTTTAATATCAAGTTCCAACTTAAGGTTTTGAGAAGGTAATTATGATGAAGTTTAAAATTGTTTAACAAAGAAATCAGTGGAGCTTGAAACATCAGAAATAACAATGGATATGACACTGATCCACTTTGGCACTCGTGTGGTAACTATGTCAAAATTTGGAGAATCCTTAAAAGACCCTAAGTTATTTTAATGACGTCAAATTTATGAGACATCTTAAGTGGAGAATTTTTTTAAAAAAATTATTGTTTTCTGATCTTGTGTGGCCATGATGATGGAATTATATTTTCTGAAACATTGGCAAACAACTATGTAGTGGAAATTTTATTCTCCACACAGCAAGCCCCATAAACCTGCCCTTTATTATGACAAAATTAGAATGGAATTCTTAAAGGCGTTAAGTGACAAAACATTGTTGTAAGCATTTTTTTTTTTATTTATTAAGTACTTTCTTTGATTCTTATGCAAAAAGCTATAACAAGTATTTTTACCAGGCTATTTACCACATTAATCATATGCAGATATCATTGGGTTGAAAAGCTGATAAATCAATATTTAAATCTGAAATTGGAAAAGCTGATAAAGTTGTGTATGGATTTTCTCTAAAAGGTGATATGTCCCAAACTTTAAAAAAACAAAACTAGTATACTTTACCACACCAAAACTGGCAGTAAACTTAAATAGATCCTAATGGAGAAAAACATGATCCTAATGAACTGTTGTGCCCTGAAGACTTCATTGTAGAACTACTTTGGTTCTTCAGGAAGATAGTCCAACATTGACAACAGATCTTTCTTCTTTTCAGCAATGATACTGGTCTGGAATTTCACGATATGTATTTCACCTTTCTGTACAACCCTCATCATCTTTCCTCGAAAAGATGAAATTTTTTACAATTTTCCATATCTTTGTAAGTTACTCTATTACTCATTTACTTTGTGTCACATCTTTGTAAGTGTCACTCTATTACTCATTTACATTTCCCAATTAGGGCAAAATCTGTATCTTTGTAAATAGCTGTGACCGCTATTGAGAAAATTGTGCTGAATGATGAGGCTATTTTGTTATCTCCTCTGCTGGCAATGCCTTTACACCATAAACACATGTACCAAGTATGAGTATCACCTAGGCTGACACAAATGTTAAAGCAACTCAATTGATGATAAAACATCTCAGAATGAGTATGATTATTGAATCTTACTTCTCAGAATGAGAAAATATATTTTCACCTAGAACAAACTTCTTTCATTTACTCTAATGTAATCTGCACTACACTCTGACCACATTGAAATGAGAACAGCTAACACTAATAAATATGACATTAATATTTTTCAGATGACAACGGGAGCTAGAGATAACGTCTGTATCATCTATTGATGTATGTTTGGACTTGAAGATGATGAACAGGATAATAGTGCTTTAGAGAGGAATTGGTGTTGTCTTGATGTACTTCTCTTAAGAAAAATCTCAATATTTGTACATTGGCACTTAACGCCTTTGAAAATTGCACTCGACAATTTCAAATATTGAATTTTCAGAACATCGGAGAATATCCACGTATATAAGATATCTCTCAGGACATTTTTTAAACTCTAGTGAGGTATGGTCATATGAGGATTTTAACTGGAAACTTTATTCTTACAATATACTTTTGTTAATACGGTAAAATCTGTGTAACCAGAACCTGTACAAGCCGGAAACCTGTCTTAACCGAAAATTTTCTCTGACCCGTGACTTTAAATGGCTTCTTACCAGCATAAAACGGAATCTCTCTAACGCGGAAACGGAACGTTTTTCATGTTCTGCAGGGGAGAACAGAATTTCTGTGCATTTAATGCAATTGGCAGAGAGACGCGGAATGTTCTTAATGAAATGAATGCATATGCAAGCTTTATTTTAAGTGCTCTGTCCCTGTGACAAGCTATTTAGTCGTGGCAACCGGACATTGGAGGAGGGGGACTTCAGCTCAGCTTTCGGTAGAATTCGACCTTGGGATCGCTTGACTCTCATTTAGAAGGCCATAAAGGAATTCCCCCTCTCCCGTCTTCATGATCATGGGAAGGTATACGAGCATGGTTTCTATTAACGCGTCTCCCTGCCCCACGTTGAAAATCATAACCCTTCGACCAGATACGCAATGCTCATGGCCATGCGACGGTATCAGAAAATCATAGTTCTGGGTTGTGACGCTTTGTCCAATGAAAGAGTCAGCAAGCGGTCCGAATACAGCCAGAAAGGTGTATATTTTTCAACTCAGACGCTGTCAATAAAGAGTGTTTAATATTCATTTATTTGTGAATCGTTCCATAAATACGTTATATGTTAATGTATTTTGATAATTACAATAAAATCATATAATTTACTTCTTTCAGGGCAGCAAGTCAATATAACAAGTGTAGTAAAATGGACAAACATGCGTAAAACGGAAACCTCTCAAAACGGGAATTTTTTTGTGCCTCTGTCAATTCCGGCTTAAATAGATTTTAATGTAGCAATTTCCAGGTTATATGATCAAATGCATTTGGAAGGTCAAATAATACGTATCTGCTGCATTGCTATTTGCTTTCAAATTCCCAATGATTTGAAGCAGAGGCGGGATTCAGGACACATTTTGTAATTTTTTTTAACATCTTGCGTCACGACCAAGAAAGACGTGAAATGCAATGCGAAAATGCCAATGTGAAGATGGAGCTCAGGTGCAAAGTTAAAAAAATCGCACTATATACTATATTTTGTAAGTTTGTTTTTACATTATAACGGAAGATACATTGTAACTAACGCATGGTATTGGCTCCATACCAAATGTACCAAGCGAACCTATTTCCTCCACTGAATATTTTCTGTTATATTAAATGTTATTAGAGTAATTTCGCGTTTCTGTTATTATAAACGGAATCTGTTGTTTTAATCATAATGTCGGTACCATAATCATTATTCATTCACTTTCATTTTTTGGATAACAGAACAATTTTCATTAAAATGTATAAGAAATATTCAAATAAAAGTACAGAATGATTACATCCATTTTCAGTGTGCGTGATTTCAAATAATAAAACCGTTTTTTTTTCTTTTTTAACTACAGTTCAGCAATGAAAAAAACAACTGAAAAATTCACGTTTTATGTTTAAAGAAGGACTTTTCATATTTATTTTTTTTTGAAGCCTGTTCCAGGGTTCTAAGACAATATTTTTTTCAAAAAAACTTTGCATTTGAATTTGGCGCTGACAAAAATCAACAAATACTTTTCTGGTAGAATAAATTATTTTGTTATTTTGAACATTTTTTTCATTCAGATTAAACAGCACTAAGTTGACGAAAAAAGTACAATAAAAAACCCGTTTCTGACTGTAGAGAGATGTGCGTGGTTTGATTGAGGTCTACGAAATATTTCAAAAATATAATGTCTATGTTAGAAGTATAATGTATCTACTCATATGCCATTTGGTTTAAGGGAACTTTAAAATCTTATGTGGGGGGACACTTTGCCCCTACAATACAAGATCTGAAATCACGCGTCTGATTTTAAGAATGGCTTCATCAGCAGTACTAAGGTATACCTTAGTACTTTTTTAAAAGTATTAAGTAAATACTATGTAATAAGCCTGATTTCCATTAAAATCTCTAAAAGTTTGATAATTGTAACAGTTCAATTTTTTCTCAAACATTTCCACACCTTCAATTATGAAGTTACTCATTTCTTTCTTAATGCAATATATTTGTCAATGTTAGAGATTTAAATAATTTAATGTACACTTTTCCAGAAGTGTATTTTTTGCATATTTTTTAGTATTACGATGACAAACTTTAAAAACATTATTCACTTTTAATAAAGATATTTCTTCCTTAATCCCATATATTCCTTACAATTACATCTTTCAAACATTTTAGTTATTTCACAATATTTGTAGATTTGTGTAGTTATGATTTAAATCTTTTAATTTTACTTTCTCGCTACCGCTTACTCAGTGGAAAGAAATTTATGTTATGTTGCACGAAAAAATGGCGAATTTCCGGCAGAAAAAAACTCTTATTACAGGGCCCTAGTAAAGAAAAAGTGGATAAATCCAGTTGCGAAATTTAGGGATCAAATTGATAAGCAAAATCCTCTTATACGTGGTGTAGTCAGAATCCGTAGTTTGTGGTTTCTTTATACCGAAAATGCAAATGGCGGCAAAAAGTCTGTGGACAACGCTAGCGGGTAAACCGTTGAACCGATTTTCTGCAAAATTAGTATTCCCAATCGATAAGGCTGATATCGCTGCCCCATAAATTTGAAACCTATAAGTTAATTTTGGATGGTACTTTACATGAATCGGGAAATTTAAAAAAAAAGGTTTTTTTATTCAATTTTGTTGTTAGTGTGCAGGACGTTTAAGAGAATAGAGCATTTGCGTTGTAAACTCTAATTTTTCGAAAGAAGCAAAATTTCAATAATATTATATAGTGTAACATTCAATAAATTCAAAAATATTAAAGGTAAATATTTTCCCTGAAAGAAATCTGTTCCTTAAAGATAGATTTTTAAATAAGGTAAAGTTCAATTTTGCGAAAATTTGACCGGGGCAGGGCATCAACTGATTTCATAGTTTTGAAACTTTCGAAAGTTCAGAGTGAATCGTGAACTCAGATCTATAACACTTTTATAAGTGTATATTACTCTATTCTTACAAGAAATTCAAAGAAAAAATTTGGAGCCGATTTTGAGAAAATTTCGAATATGTCCGGAGAGCTTCATGTAAAGTACCCCCAAAGTTTGAAGAATGTTTTTCAAAATCTGAGTTTCGACTCCAGTCAGATGGACAAGGTTTTCTTCAATTTGGAAAATGTCCCACTCCTAGTTTAGGTAGTATTGTTCACAGAAGCAAAAATACGGATAGACGGACGCATAGTCTGTCAGATGCTCAGTCAGACGTACAGAAAGTCAAACGGACAGACAGCGTTCAGACGTATTCCCGTCGAAATCGTTTTTCCGCAGCATTACATTACTTTCTATTATATTACTCTGTATATACGTACGTATAAGCGTATTAAATTTTCAGTATATTTTTTTCATTTTAGATTATCTATCTACAGCGGCGTTGGTTCTCTATGTCAGGGTTACTAAGAGAGAGAACGGCATTAGCCAGGCCTGTAAATCAAAAGACGTGCGTCATTTCTTCCTTCACAGTTTGCATCCACGCCTGTGAGTACAAAGAGAATGCATAGTGGTATGTGTATGGGTCCCGGGAAGGACCAGTTCGTTCTTTCCCCCATGTAGTTGGTGTAAAAAGGAGGGAAAGAACGTTGTGTTTTGACGTTTCTGTAAGTGCGGTAATAATTTATTCAGATTAAAATATATGATATTGTGAGTGTAAAATAATTTAGGCACGAAAATGCCGTGTGAGATGATAACATTGCAACTCGGCCAATGCGGTAATCAAAGTAAGTTAAAATTCTGTATTCATTATCGTGAATTTTATTAAAATATAGGAGACTATTTGAATTTCTTCCTTAATATATTTAAACATTATACTTATACATTACTTGAAATGTTGTTTATAGTTGGCTTTGAGTTTTGGAAAAGACTGTGTGCTGAACATGGAATTAGTCCTGAAGGAATTTTGGAGCCCTTTGCTACAGAGGGGTTGGACAGGAAAGATGTCTTCTTTTATCAGGTTCTGGAATCATTTTTCTTGTATAATATAATTTGAACTGTGGTTTATTTCAGTTGTCAAATTATTTGTTTTAATGTTTTTATTGTGTTTTAATAGGCTGATGATGAACATTACATTCCTCGAGCTGTTCTGCTTGATTTGGAACCTCGAGTTATTCACACTATAATGACATCACCATATGCTAAGGTGTGTGAATTTTTATTTGCGCTAGAAGTGATAATAAAGATTTGAGCCCTCCATGATGTCATCTTATTTTTTATAGCTTTACAATCCAGAGAATATTTATCTGTCAAAACATGGTGGTGGTGCAGGTAATAATTGGGCATCTGGTTATAGCCAGGGGGATAGACTCCAAGAAGAAATATTTGATATTATTGACCGTGAAGCAGATGGAAGTGACAGTTTAGAAGTAAGTAATATTCCCTGGATTTGTGTGATTGTTGTTTTAATATATGTGAACTATAATATACGTTTTTTAAGGGATTTGTTCTGTGTCATTCTATTGCTGGAGGCACTGGGTCAGGCATGGGCTCATATATTTTAGAGAGGCTGACTGACAGATATCCTAAAAAACTGATTGAAACCTATAGTGTGTTCCCTAATCAGGATGAAATAAGGTAGGATGCTCTTATGATAATTTTTTCCTTAATCCCTTTTCTCTTCTCTTATTTTGGCAGAAGTGAACTTAGTCAAACAGAAACCATATTAAATGTAAAAGTGGTTCAAAACATTATTAAAAAGAAGCTTATTTTTTGAATTTCAGTGATGTAGTTGTGCAACCATACAACTCATTGTTAACTTTGAAGCGTCTTACTCTGAGTGCAGATTGTGTTGTTGTGTTAGATAATACTGCTTTAAATCGAATTGCTACTGATAGACTGCACATACAAAATCCCAGTTTTACACAAATAAATACTCTTGTGTCCACTATAATGTCTGTGTCTACAACCACATTAAGGTATGTAAATCTATTTCTAAATTTCTTCACAATTTCAAAAATCTTCATTTGTTACTGACTGCAAAATCTTTTTAGGTATCCGTCGTATATGAATAATGACTTAATTGGGCTTATTGCTCCTTTAATTCCAACTCCTCGCTTACATTTTCTTATGACTGGTTACACACCCCTTACTAGTGACCAAGATGTAAGTACTTGTCATTTTTCCTATTGTGATGTTTTCCTTTTGATTTTAGATTAAGTAATGGTGGTAGGATCATTTATCTGATAATTTACAATAAATGTTTGTAAAAATTCTGTAAGCTCAATATTTAATGGTAGGAGAGTAGATTGGTACTGTTAAGGTAAGACAAGCAGAATGTAGAGAAGTTTTGTTTGTTATGAAATTATATTTCTACAGAAACACTTTTTATTTATTTATTTTTCACACAGTAGTATGAAAATTATTATCACATTAGTTAACAAACATACAGTGCATCTAATATTTGTTTTACTTTTTTTGAAAGTTTGCTTAAGGCTGAAATTAGTTCTGCATGGTAATACTTTTTCAGTTTGTTTCTTGATGATTTTACTTTACAGAATAGAAGAGTCAAGAATGCACCATATTTTCATCTGTGTTAAACTCTAAGGGTCTGTTTCACCGGTGCCTGATAAAATATCTTACTAATATGTTGAAATTTTATGTTTTATGAATGCCTGATAATTCTATCCAATGGTTAAAGTGTCCGGTAAATAATCTGGAGGTTTGAAAGGCTGTTAAATGTTTATCTGGTAGATAACTGCAAAATAACAGAATTTGTGTGTGAACTTGCTGTGATTTTCAAGAAATATCTGTGATATTTTGTGATGGACGACTTAATTGTCGACTAATTCTTTGATGGTTTAGAGCGTCTGCCCAGACAACATGTCGGCCAGAATATTTTGAGATCCTTGAACAATATTGCAAATTCCGTTTTAGGTTATGGTTTCGGTTAGCAAAGCTGTCTTTGATAGAACAGAAAATAAGAGATTTGTAAATACCAACTTATATTTCTGTACCGACTTACATGTAATACCAACTTATTTTGCAACAGGATCATTTTTTATCGTAATTTGAGTCTTCATTGAGGTGAGCAATCGACTGCTTCAAGTGTAGTTAGTTCATGAAGCTTCAAAGGAATATAGAAATCACCCAAAAAGATTTGTATGAAATTGCTATATTTTCTCGCAGCAATAGATTGATTGCACATATGTTCCCATACAATTACCCATACCCGTTCCCATACCTGATTTTATAGTGTTGTACTCAACATAGTGACTGTGTTGTGAACTATCTTTATGAAATGTTTCTTAATAAATTAATTAAACACAAGTATCCTTTTCTTTTTTAATAATCAGTGATTTTTGTTCTTCAAAAGAAATCTTTATTTTCCAACACATTGATTCGATGTGTCAATTACACTCATCAACATATGGTAGATAGGCCTAATTGACATGATCCATCTGGGAAGAGAGAGAAGTGGGAAAAAAAAGTCAACACATTTTGAAGATAGTGAATAAAATGAATTGGGAAGAATCCATTATAAACATTATGTGGAAATAAGAAATGATATTCATTAAAATATCAAGTATAAGTGAAAAAATATTAAAGTACTAAGTAGAAACTAAAAAACTAAGGAAGGAAAAAAAAATCCCATTGTGAGAACATACAGATACAACCTCTCTTTAAGGAGATTATTCTAGAATATTTTGTGGGTCCATTATCCAAAATTAATTTTTATTTTAGTGAAAATAATGTCACAAATGTTTGTGAAAAGATTATAACATGGTATTGATAGCATATTAGAATGGATTAATATTATGTGAGTCTTTTCACAAACATTTATGATAAAATTATTATTATTATTATTATTATTATTATTATTATTATTATTCAAGTGAACAATCATATTTTTTCTCACATTTTTATCTGTTTAAACTTTCCTAAACTTTGGAGTTTTTGTACAATTGGTTTTGATGTTGTTAATATATAAAATCACTCGTTTCATGAGACTTCCCACACTTCTCTCAGTAGAATTTTAATCAATGGGTTGGACTTTATTATGTTGATATGTTTAAGACCATTTACTCTGACTTTTATTTTCTTAATTTAATTGTAAATTGTACTCTGTACAATTTTCTTCAGCGAGTGAATAGTAATTAGAAATTTATTTTGATAATATATAATAGGCTGGTCATCGGAGAAACGTCTGAATTTTGAGAAATTTATGAGAAATAGGCTATAGAAATTAAAGAATCCATTTTCAATGATATCCTCCATAATCCTGTCAAAAATTGTAATAGATTTCCTTGCCTTACTCCAGTCATTTTTAGTAAGCATCATTTCCATTACATGTTTGTTTTTTTTTAATCAAAAATTTAAAAAGTGCTTGACACTTCCATCACCGAAACATTTGAATTTGCGCACACTGTGCGCGGTTGACTCGAAAACTTGGTGTTGCTGCTGGTGAAAGAGTAATCAACCAGATTATTTATTAGAAAGTTATCTGTCAGATATTTTAACAAGAAAGATCTTTGTGAAACGCAAAATAATATATCAGGCACTTTCATCTGAGGGATAAAATATGTGTCGAAATTGTATTTGGAACTTTATCAGGCACCAGTGAAACAGGCTCTAAAAGTATCAAAAGTTTGATCAAACACAAAATGCTATTTTTGTGATCTTGTGGTGTAAATTTTCATATTCCAGGAAGTTTCTGTTCGTAAAACTACTGTATTAGATGTGATGAGACGTTTATTGCAACCCAAGAATATGATGGTGTCAACCGCACATGACCGCTCAGCTATTCATTGTTATATATCCATTCTTAATATCATTCAGGTAGAGGTTTTTTTTGTCATTTCATGATATGTTTATATTCAATTCAATGGCACTTCTTTAATTGCATATGATTTCCAATCATGAAAAGCAGACATGCAGAAAATTAGTAATGGCCAATTTTTTCCCATCCATCAGGGTGAAGTAGACCCCACACAGGTGCACAAGTCATTGTTGCGAATTCGAGAACGCAAGTTGGCACATTTCATCCCATGGGGCCCAGCAAGTATTCAAGTTGCTTTGTCACGAAAGTCTCCATACATCCAGAGTGCACACAGAGTATCTGGTCTAATGCTAGCCAATCACACAAATATATCATCTGTAAGTATCTATTAACATCATTAAAATTCTTGCAATATTATACATAAATTTATAAAATATAAATTTAGGTAAATATGAGGGAAAATATCTTTTATCAAAATATTTTTATTTAGGGAAATAACTGTATTGAATGTGCCAGTAATGAATAATATATTGCAAAAATTAGAACTAAAAAACTGAATTAATGTAAGTGATCAGACAATTTAAAAACTACTGAAATACATGAATGAATACAATTTTATTATTTATATACTGTTGTAGTTATTTGATCGAGCTCTACAACAATATGATAAACTGCGAAAACGGGAAGCTTTCTTGGAGCAATTTCGAAAGGAAGCAATGTTTAAGGATTCTCTAGAAGAACTGGATAATTCTCGAGAAGTTGTTCAAGAGTTGGTTGATGAATACCAAGCTGCGACCAGACCAGATTACATGTCATGGGGAAGACAACAACAGTGAATATATAGTGCAACCCACTGGTTATTTTCTGCATGGAACATGACATTGAAAGTGAAGTCATTCAGTTTTTATTTTGCATGCGATATGAATAGGAGTGTAATAAGACTAAATGAACAGTACCTTTTTTTTTTTTAGTAAAGCAATGGTTAAACTTTGATACCTGATTTTGAAGAGTAATGAAGAGTCAAAAAACTTCCTAATCTTCCACATTTAGAGTTCAACCTTTTGTGCATATCTATATTTTTGCTTTTTTTTCTCTCTCTCTCTTCCTTTTCTCACCCTTTACTTTCTTTTTTCTTCATTCCTTTTTTAATTTCTTTCTCTTTGTGAAACCACAGCATCATGAGGCTGAACCGTACAAAGTGGAAGTGTGTATACAGTTTCATTACTTTGTATTCTGACTCCTAAACTTTTTTGTCCTTGCTTCTATTATCAAACAATTTTCAAGTAACATGAGGGTATTATCAACTTCAATATGTATGAGAACATTAATAGAAAATTTTTGATATGGAGTACTTTTCAATAGCGCACAATTATGTTTGTAGGAAAATCTTTTAAGTAAGATTATTTATTATTAATTTTGTTTCTTTTAAAGAAAGATTCTTTAATGGAAAGCAAAAAGCTCATTGAATAGGGACAGATGCTTTGTTAACTCTTTTATTTAATATGCATTTCTTTGTAATCGAATAAATCACTCAAATAATGTGGTAATTATTAAATATCTTGATGTATAATATCCTGCATCTGCTTTAGTTCATAGCAGAATAATATTGCTTCCATATTCTTTATGTAAATTATTTGTAAATAAAGACTATCCATTGATTTTTGTTCTATATTTCGCGACTTTTATTTTTGTTTGAAAAATACCATATACCATCACTCAAATAATCCTCGATATTTAAAAAAAATAATTTAAAAAAAATTGGTTGCTGAAAATTCTGGTGTGGATATTATTCCCGTGAAGGTTGGTATTATGTAAAGAAGGTAAGTTCACCTGAGAGGGTATTTGATATCGTTTGGACTAGACTGTATTCACTAACTGCTTTTCCATGTTTTAGGTGATATCAATATTTTTTTTATTACACAGCTCACAGATGCATTTTTCACTAGTTTCATTAATGATTATTTTTATTTTACTCAAGAGTGGAATCCGCGTATTACATAGCGTCACAACATGTCTTTGGTCCGGATTAGTCTTTTCTTCGGTGTACGTCTTACACCTTGGCCTTTTCCCAGTATCGAAGTGAAAGGTTGGTATTACACGCGCATGTTTTCTAGAGCCCCGGAGTACCTAACCACCCGCCCCCACATACTCACGCATGCTCCTTTACTAACAGTTGACTGCAGAAGAAACGAGCTTTATTGACAAAATCTGTTTACCAGAAATGTTCGATTCCGTGTAATAGGAACTATTTTGCATCGAAAAACTTGCTCCAGATTTTACGTAAAAGTACCGCCCCCTCTCTCTCGCATCTAGCGAAATGAAGGCTCGATGAAACGAAATATCTTTCACCGCGAAAGAAATATTACGCGTAATAGAAGAAGCAGGGCAAATTAGTAATGGCGCGGAAGGAAGATGTGGATGAAAGTTACTCATTTGCGTAACTTGACGAAGCGCGTCTTGAAGAAAGAGCAGAACAACAGAATATTAATCAGCAGGCAAAAACAAACTTAGTTATTTTTCAACAATGCAATAAAATAATGGAACTATTTTCTTGCAAGAAAAAAGTTTATTTTTCTTTCGAGATTCCTTTCCGAAAAATTAGTATGCGGGTGTTGTTTGAGAACGGTGATTATTCGAATATATACGGTAAAATTATTGTAATCGTTCCAATATTCATTCTAAAATCTTGAAAAAGATTTGAAGATGCGAAAGGGCTTCCTAGATAATTTGTAAGATTTTGGGTGTATTAAGCAGTTACCAGGTTTGTTTCATATCACAGTTATTTACAATGATATTTGATTTCTTTTGGGTTTGTTTAGGTTCTGGCTGGGCATCTCTTTCACAAATTTGATTTAAAGGACCACCATACTAACACATACGTCGCCACTATCATCACAGAGTACCCATTTTATTTGTCTGTGGTCACTACACCTTTCCATTTTGATAATGGTTCGAAGTAAATATCTTGACTTTAGCAATAATGAAAAGGTACTACTTTATAATAAAATGAAATGTAGATCCACGTGCCCTTTCATCGGATACGGAAAGTCCAAACGAATTTTGTGCCTCCAAAGCCGGAGTTGTTAGCCGAATTGCCTAACTACGCTCCGTAAAGTCATGGACACTCAAATTGAGACACATCGCTTGCTAGGCGTGTGCCCGCCTCGGAACTCTGGTTACTAACGGCGCCGAGATCCTGGCCAAAAATATAAACGGCAGTAAAGGCGACGTGACAAAAAAATCATTGGGAGAAATATTACTTACATTAAACTTTAATAATAGTTCGAAAAAAATCTAGAATGTTCATATAAACAGTCCCAAAAATGCTTGTAGTTTTTCTCAGAATAAAGTAACTTTGACCTAAGTGAAACAGAATTTGATATAATTAAACGTATTAATTGTAATAAATGTTTTGTGGTAAACCAGAAACCCCCGGTTTTATTTGAAGATAAAAATGGCATCAAGATATAAATACCACGTAAATTAATGCATATATAGAATAAGAATAGTCCAAGATTACATATTGTTGGGGTAAATATGAATACATGTTCTATGGTCGCGAGCATGACGCTTTCATTCGTGGAAAGGGCAACGAGCTAGAATATACTACATAGTGCAACGCGCCTATACCTTGCCTACATAGTGCCTACGCGACTACATCTTGCAAATTGAAGCCATGTTTTTTGCAGTTAAAGCAGCGTCCTCTGGGAAACAAAGAATTTTAGCGTTACGTTTGGTGCTGCTTACGGATGGGTGGACGCTGGCTGCGCGTAATTTAAATCCCCTTATTGTGTGTTTTCACGATCAAAAACAATCATTTAAAAACGGAATAACAACATGTTTGGAGAACGAATTGAGAAACTTTAAATACAGATTGCTTCCTCCATCGATTATTGTCATAAGAATGGAAGCTATTGAAACGTTATTGTAAAAGCCTGAAAGTGAATGTTATTGCAATACCGTTATTTACATACCGTTCAACGAAAAACTAATGGAATATGTTGTGATACGAACAACACCACATTCGATTCAGTATAGCAGTTGAATACATCGCCACTCGTGTTTTGACATCAAAAAACATGGCAGCCACTAGTTCGACGAGCCTTCATCAAGAGCGCTGAAACTATAAGGACAGCCACTATGTATAGTATATTCTAGCTCGTTAGGAAAGGGAAGCAGGGCCCCTTGTATGTATAAAGAATGCACGGAGGAGACAGTAAGAGGTGTACTCTTGTAGAAATTTCGTAATATTCGCTCTCTCCTGCCATACCGGACGAATTAACCAGACAGTACGAGCACCTTTGGTTGGATCAGGATCTTTATTTTTCAGTTATAGGGAATTGGGTACACAAAATTAGTTCCAACATTCTTTAAAGTTGTACATGTTGATCATTTAGAAACGTTATAGTATTTGTTGTGAATATTAAGTAAAATCTAAATAGACTTGGTATTCGAAACGAAACTTATAATAGGAAAGATTTTTAGATGGGAATTGTGTTCAACAATTCATATTGAATATAAACATTCGCGAATAGGTATTACTCGTGCAACTTATCTTGCACGATGGATTGAAAAAAGAGTGGGGGTATTTGTTACTACATTTTATGAAGGTAAATTGATATATGAAGGTAATGCCAATCTCTGGAGAATCAGTCACGCCTTCGCAACATTTTGCATTCTTTCTTAGGAGTTCGAGGTATCTCGTGTAATAGATCTTCGCCTGCTTCTGCCATTTCTTTACATTTTTCGGAGAAAATTAGAGATAGACGTTCTCGCCTTCACAAGAATACTCCGCGCCAGTGAATGTCTTTGGAATGTTGTTTTGCCTTCAACTGTTTGTAGTGCCACTGAGGGGGGAAAGCAAGGTCATCGTTCAAGAAAAGTAATACCCACCTGCGGTGTAGCTAGGGAAAGTGGCGATCGCGTAATAAATTTATAGTTTTTTTTGATGAAACCATTAATTAACTGAATATGTATAGCAAACCGACATGATTAGGAGAGAATACCGTCCAAGGAACATTGACCCGAACAGCAAATAGACAGCATCAAAAGAGATCTTGAAAAGAAACCGTAAATAGTACAATATCAGATATTTCAAATTGGTTATAAAAAAATAATTTTGAATCAAATCTTGAATGGAATGTCCATTTAAATGTATTGAACACTAAATTATTTATGCTACGCTTTCAGAATTATTTCAAGTTCAGTCAGCCTCCACATTGCTCGCTGTGTATATTTCACGAATGTTCATTCCTGCCTGAGATATGGCATACTATTTTGGGGAAATACATCTTATAGCTCCCAGACTTTTACATTACAAATTAATAATAATAATAAATTGTACGAATAATAAGAAAATCTCGCCCACGTGGTTCTTGTAAGAATCTCTTTATTAATCTAGGTATTTTACCATTACCTTGTCTCTTCACATATGAATCAGTTGTTTTTGTCAAAAATGAGCAGGGGCATCCCGGCAGATGATGCAATATTCGTTACAATAACGTACATGTTATGCATAGTGTCCGTGTCAGTTATATACATCCGCGCATGTGCTCAGGGCCCGGCAACTCTCCATCGAAATCGGGGACAAAGCTCGAGGTTGCTACTATAGGAAGCGCTAGTGTCGCCGGGTGCAGCTGCAGGTTAGGATCGTCAACATTCTCACATACAAATTGGCTAATTTGTGAGAAATACGAAAAGTGTCTTCTAAATGTAGAATTATTCATAATATATACTTATAAGAAACCTCTGAAGAAAGCGCGAACGTAGACGTTATCTTTTGTAACATTACGGGCCTGCTTGCGACCCGCGAACTCACGCAGCAGTCACGCACGTTTAAAGTATTGTTGGCAGCAGTTCCTGTTTTAGTTCATGTAAAGAAGGTGATGCAGCAGAGCGCGCCACCGTAATGGTCTCCACCACGTTATATGGGAGTTATAGGACCCTGCATGTGCTTCTGAATTTCATTTCCACTGGGCACTTACTTAGTTTGTCTCGAGCATATTGCAATAAGCAATATTGCTTCGACAGTTTCACACAAATAAAATTATTGTATTTCGAAAATTTCACCTTCTCATATTTGTTATAATGATCCTTCCTACACACGCTCCTATTCCCACCAGCGCTCTTCGACTGTAACTGCACTTCAGGCAGAAACATGCATCCACCTTGAGAGACAGAAAGGGACTTCCTTCCAGGACAGCCAACTTTACACAAAGAATTTATCAAATGTACATTTTTAATCAATAAATATAATGAAAACAAATTCTCTAAACATAACTGATGCTTTAAATGCCGTCAATAATTTACTGAACTCGTGTACTTACAAGAGCACGCGAAATTCGTAATTTATTAAGTTGCAGCTAGCAAGACGAAGACAGATAATTGGTATTCCACTCACTCCCTCGGTCGCCGCTAAGTGCGTCCCTCACCCATTTGGTTACGCCACCAAAAGCCGCATGTTCTTTGTATTAAAGCGAAGGGCTGAAGAATAAATGCAGTACACCCAGTAATCGGGCCAAGAGCATGATGCAATATCTGGAAGGCACCAGACACCGGAGAGCGCGCCAGTGGGACGCTTTGGTTTCAAAATCATTTCATATACGATATTGCTGCAATATCATTAAAAGGAAAATGTGCAAAGCCTTTAAGTTACTTTTTAGATTACCTAAGAACGACCCGCCACTGACAGCACCTTAAAATGAATAATTTAATTTTTTCAGAGCTTTTGTCATACTGGCAAGATGTTGGAAGTCCAATATTCAAAAAGAACCACCAGACATTTGCATTCCGTAATGGTCTTAACTATATGCAACATGTCTTTTGGGAATACAAACAATGCTTTTTATTAAATAAGAAATTACCATAAACTATTTTTCGAAATTTTTATAAGTAATTCTGGATCAAAATTTTGTACAATTGTTATGCACAGAAAATTCTCTTTCGATTTCTGCAATGAAACAATTTGTGATTCACCATTTAAACCTGCACATACCTTTTTCACTGTTCTCGAATCTAGATTATTTTTCTTAGAATTGCCATACTGGTCCAGAAGTAAAAGTAGCTTATTGGTTTAATATAAAAAGCACACTTTCATCTGTACATATTTCTTGTTTTTGAACAGCATTTTAATCTTCTCGCGGTTAAGAGCAAGTCCTAACAAGAGAAAGTTATGTAATGCTGCGCGAAAAAAAACAACTAAATTTTCGACAAAAAACCTCTTATTACGGGACCCTGACAATGAAAAAGTGGATAACTCGTCGCTAAATTACAAAAAAATTCTCTAAGACGTGGTGTAACCCAAATCCGTTTTGTGGGTCCTTCAAAAGGAAAATCGATTGAAGGCAAAACGCCTCTCCGTGTGCGAACAACGCAAGATCGATCGATCTGGCCGATGTCGCAGCTCTTTGAATTTGCAATTTTAATTTTGGAGGATAGTTTACATGAAGCCCCTGGGCAGTTTTCAAGAAAAGGTGCCATCGATTTTCATTAAATTTTGCTGTTGGAGTCTGAAGGACGTTTAAGACAATGGCGCAGACCTCATATTTGTTGAAAACTAATTTTTCAAAAATTGAAGAAAATCATTTTTCGATGCCTTCCCACAAAATATTACTAATAGAAATTATTTTTCCTTAATGTAATCTGTTCCATATGGATAATTTTGTAATAAGAGTATGTACAATTTTTCGAAATTTTGAGTATTTTTCGCGTGATGTTGCGTGAAATACAATTTTTAATTTTTGTTTTAACAATTTTTTACTCAAAAATGGCTCTATTGTTTTGATGAAATTTTGTTGAATACTCAGAAGGACATTTCTGAAAATAGTCTCAAGTTGGTTGAAAACCCTTATTTTTCGACAATTGAACAAATTCAAAACTTTTACAGCGTCTTCCTACAACTACAATTATGAAGATACAATTTTTTTCAAAACCAAATGTGTTAATCAAAACCAGAGTTAGTCGCCTGCTCTGAAAATATTGCGCTTCTTTATCATAATTTTAGGTGTTTTGAGGCAGTTGGATGCTATATTCGTTAAAATGTATATAGTATTTTATATTTCTTTGTTGGTTTCTTACATTGGAGCTTTTGTTATAAGTTTACAAATTAATCTTTTAGAAATCATTTAAAACCTAATTTCAAATAAAGAGGAAATAAAGATTGCTAGCTTTCAGTTGCGCGGTCCCAATTTACTCAGTTAGATTCTATGTACAATAGAATTTGTATATTACATGTATAATTTCAATATTATTTATTATATTTTTATATTATTTTATTTTAAATTGCGGCCTCTAATAAATTGGGTTAAATGCGAAAAGAATATATGAGCAGTCATTGTTGGTTGTTGTTACCCATTGTTGTAACACTGTGCCGCATTGATAATGCAATAATGACAACTAGTTTAGTTCACAGAAATAAAAAGTAATTCAATACTTTTATATTTTTGTAGAATATTACAATACCATAATGTTTAATATTTACTATTATATTTTTTGATCTATTTGTTTTCGAACACAATCAGTATCTTATTATTTATTAACTTTTAAATATCTAACTTTCTTGCATTTTGCTTATTTTTCAAACCGAATGTTCTAAGATTTCTAAGAAAAGAATTTAGGAAAGAGTTTCACAAAAAATAATTCAGAGAGAAATTATGTTGCAAATAACCATTCCTAATGGCGAGAAACGTTGTACTGTTTTAGCACAACTAGTTTCTTATTTTGTTAGCATATTTGTATGTTTTTAAGGGTATATAAATTTACAATTTAGTAATGAAACATAATAATAATATTAGTAGCTATGGCTTTCGTAAAGAGAATACTAGGAGGTAATGGTAATAGAAATTGTTTATCTTCCTTTTTGTGTTACAATTTTTCAGGTATGATGAATTGTTTCACAGGAAATGGAACACACAGTTTATGAAGAAGATCTTCAGCCTTTTTACTTCTTCCTGTATACTCCCAGAGTAAATTTCGAACCTTTACTCGACACAAAGACTGCAGAGTTACATCTGTTTCACCTGTAACAAAAACAATTTTTAAGTAGCTGGAAAAGAACAATATACCGAATATTCACAATTCAATTACTGTATAAATACAATTACTTTATCTATATGAATTATAGTTTACGATACTCACAAACCAATTTATGAATATTTGGTAATTCTTTCTCACAGATATTACAAGAACAATGCTTAATCTGATCCCATATTTGTAATAATGACTGTTTTGATCTTATTCCAAGTTTAATTAAAACACTCAGGACAAATGCACTACAAGTCTGGTCTTTCACCAACCAATCCAAAAGATCATCCCAGTTGCATGCAAAACAATGAGCTAACACTGGCAAGAGTAAGCTCTGTTGTACATTGCATTTGCTGGGAATTATTATTGCCCTTACGATATCAGGGACTAATAAATCTTCAGAATGCGTTTCGCTGGAAAAAATATTACAAATCATATATTCAATTTGCCTCATTACAACCAAGGACATAAGTAACACAAGTATGTATGAGAGAACATACACACTGTTATAATCAATATCTGCCCCCATTTCAAGTAATTTTGAAAAATATTGAAGCTTTTCAATGGTTTTGGAGTCACTACTTAAGCCTACAATTAGAGCCACAAGAGGCGGCATGAAATCTTCCGTAAAAGCATTTACAGAAAAATCACCTGAAAAAGAGAAAAAATATAAATTTACATTGTAATATACAATAAATTTTCAACACTTTAACTGAATTTAAATGTAATTCAAAATTACATTTAACAACACTTTAGTGAATGAATAATATTCACCAGAGTCAAGAATACACTGCAGCATTGGTGGGGCATACCGTTCTTGTAAGTGATGATACAAAAGGAAGCTCAGAGGAGAGACATACCTATAGTGTTTGAAACTAATTTCATTCAATAGTGTAGGTGAATCCTTTACAGAAAAGGGAAGACAATCCACATAAGAATATAATTTATGGTCCATTACCAACTTGAAGCATTCTAATCTATAAAAATACAACAAAAACACACACATTGAATGTACATAACACTGTTTTCATATAAATATTACCAGCAAACATTTAAAAAAAACATCACATTCCAGCATATTTCTTTATCAAATAGATGTGTAATTTACAATTTTTAATTGTTTACATATCATTTACTAATATACCAAAACAGTGCCATATTATATCAAAAAATTTCCTGTTATAGGGTGGTTAAGTCTGAACAAGATTGAAACTTGTAAAAATATTTCTTTTCAAATACTTATGGTTTAATGATATGCTGCCCAGAAATATTTTTGGGATTGAACTTTGCCTTATTTGTTGCTATTGGAATGACATTGGTAATACGGAGGTCATTTCATAAATAATGCAGTTTGGCAGGTTGAAGGACGCGATGACACTGATTGTTGCGCCACTTCTAAGTCAAAGTTGAATTTAATATGGGGTCTTAGAAATGGAGCTTGCACAGATCCGGGGTACTGTGAGTGTTGATGATCAAAGATCGCATACTAAGATCAAAACTTTACTTCACCCGATAGAAATCCAAAATTAAGTGATGAGTGTGGTGAGCTTTCAGTGGTCCGTGTCACAGTTGCCCGTTGGGCTAGTCGATTTCGTGAAGGTCGTGTGAGAGAAAAGAATGACGCAAGACAGAGAAGATTCAGAACATCGGCAGATTAACGAAGTGTGAAATCAGCGGCAGATGTTACTAAAACGATCGTCGTGCGACATTTGAAAAAATTCTGAAGCCAAAGGAATTTCAGTAAAGTCTATACTTCAAATAATGTCAAATGAATTCTACGACAATGCACAAACCCCGAGAACTCTGAACACTCGGGGCCACTCATTCTCCACGTCAACGCTCGCCAACACAGGGCAAAAGTCGGAACAGAAAAATTCCATGACTGTGATAAGGAAGTGTTACAACATCCACCCGACTTTGACTAATTCCCAAAATTGAAAAAAAACTTCTGCGAGGATGTCGTTTTTATCCGTTGAGGAGCTTTCTGCAGCCGGTACCCGAACCATTCGTCAGATGGACGAAGAAGGGGTATTCGATGGAATTCTAAAGTCTGGCGTTGGAACTAAATTAAAGAACTGAAAAGATATTTTCTAAAAAAAAAATACATGTAAGGGCAGGTTTCACCAAACAAAGAGTAAGAGTTTACTCGGGAGTAAATCATGTTTACTCTAGAGTAAATTCGAGAGCAACTTTCCAAGGCGAAAATCCGTCGGGTGAAGTACAGGAGTAAGCTAAATGCACGCGTATCTCCGAAGTGCTCTTAAAAATGGCTCGATGATTACGAATCATACAATTCGAAGACTGTTCCAGCGATGATTTAACGATGATTGGCTAGTACGAAGAGAGGGTGCGGGAGAGAACGGATTGATTTTCCAATTATGACGATCGAGATTTTGTGACGAGTTTATCTTTAGAGTTGTTAACTTCATCAGGTGCATTATACAGTGTAGAAGACTTGTAAATTTCTTTTTACCCGTGTGGATACGAAATAAAGGTAGCAAGTAACAAAAGGAAATATAATAACTACAAGGGGGGAAAAAAACGAAGCGATATTTATTTAGTAAAAACTGTATGTGACATATGGGGGAGAAGATCATCAGAGCATGTTTTCTTGAGTTTCAGAAACCCTTCCCAACATTTAAATGAAAGATGAATAAAAGTTTAAACTGGTGATGCTACAGAATGGCACAGACTTTTCCGAAATAGTATTTTTATTTCCTTTGGTCTCGGCTAACTATTCGAACAAGCTACATATTCTTGCCTACTGCCATCTATCGCCGCCTAAAGTACATTTCTTTGAAATTTGTTTAATTTTTCGATTTTGTAATTATAGAGTGGTAATACTATTTTAAGATTATTAAAGAACAGTAAAAATTCGTCCTAAATGACAATTTTCTTTGAACATTTTTGAGCCGTTTTAAAAAATTGGCGTTTCAGCGCAACTGTAAATTCGAAGCTCTTTTTCACAGAAGATTTTTGAGTTTTCGAAAAACGAAATTTCATGTCATTTTAAGTACTTGAACTCACAAATACAATAGTGTTTACAAATTGTTGGAAATGTGCATATTATGGCGTGAGAGAACTTTCAAAAAATTACATTTCAGTAATTTTTGAAGAAGAAAAAAATACCCCGAAATGAAATGTACCTCATATTAAAAAGCGTTATTAGCACAATCCTTCCGAAAAGTTTGAAGAAAAAAATTGGAGCCGTTTTTGAGAAAATGGGGAATTTTGAGCTAGTTTTCACAGAAAATGGTTCAGTTTCGAGAAGCTTTATATGACATTTAAACCACATGTACTCATAAATACAAGAATGTAAACAAATTGGCGCGAAAATAAATATGAACGACATGAGAGCCAAGTCAAAATAATTAACATTTTTGTAATTTTTGAAAAACAAAAGAATAGGGTAATATGTTGTTTAAGTCATTGTGTGGAGTATATTTTGCACTATCCCTATAAAGTATATTTAGTACTATCCCAAGTACCAAAAGTTTAAAGAGAAAATTTGGTGCCTTTGAGAAATTCTTGTTTTTGTATTTTTTTTTAAATTGCACATATTGCACGTAATATTGCACAAAGACTATTACAATTTTCAAAAAATGTACATGACTTTAATGAAAGAACTCACTATGGAGAACAAATTTTATTTGACAGAAAAATCTCTAGCTTTAATTTTTTAGTTTTAGAAAGACACCTAAAAAAATGCATACTGAAATTTTCGAAAATTCTGGGTTAACCGTGAAAATATGACCTATGCCACGTTTATAACTGAATGTTACTCTAATCTTACAAGAAATTTAAAGAAAATATTTGGAGTCGTTTTGGATAAAATTTTAAGTGTCCGAAGGAATTCATGAAAAGTACTCTAAAATTTTAAAGAATATTTTTGAAAATATCAAAATTTCAACTCTAGCCACGTGGACAAGGGCTTCTTCAATTTGGAAAAAATCCTACGTATGGTTTAAGCGTTAGTAGTGTTCGCAGAACCCAGACACGAACAGATGGACGGCCGAAGATTAAAAAAAACAACAACAAACTTCCTGGAGGGCCCCAAAACGTGTATTTCAGTAGAAATCTTGAAATGGATTTTCCGTAGCAATACACAACTTTTCCTATACTACGTATATTACACCGTATACTGGAAAGTAAAAATTAAACATAATAATAATAATAATTAAAAAGTGAGAGGTTTGCAACATTGAAAAGACTACCCGTTTTCGTTCCCGCTATATAGAAAATTTATTTACATTGGTAAACGAACTGCAGATGTAGTTTTTCAGCACTGCTACAAAAATAGTATTCATCCCCAGAGAAAAATAATTAATACGTATTAAGAAACAAACTATGTTAGCTCAAATCACCATAACCCAAGATTGTAATGCCAAGACGTTGCCAATAACTCCGAAACAGAAATGAATGATAGAATATATGGAATTAACTAGAGGTTTGAGTTAGTCCGAATTGGTTCACAGCTTGGGCACATCGAAAAATTTGCAACAGTAGCTATATAGCTAACCAAATAACAACCAACACTCTTAGCTCAACTCATACACAAATGAGAGGTAAAGAAAACATACATATTATATAACATATATATCATAAAAAGTCTTGATAATACACATTTATATTTTACCTCTCCTCATGGAAATATGTTCAAATTAACCGATTGTCAATAATTAAATGGAACCTGCTTAATACAAACCAATCATAGACAATCAATAACATTGTTAATAAATAAATAAAACATTCTCTAATTGTCTGAAATGAAACAGAACAGAATATAGCTGTCACCATCCTGAGATCCGGGTTTGAATCCTGGTTGCGGTGAATATTCTTTGAACAAATTTAAGAACAGAGGATGTATGGAATTGTAGCCTGAATGTAGAGGGAAAAGTGAGAAAAAATCATATGCGATAAAATCCATTACACAATACATTTGAACTGATTATTAAGATTTATAATGAACCATTTTGAGAAAACCTTAATGAAAACAACAGATGCTACTTACAGTATGACATATTTAATAAAAGCATGCTCTTACTTACGAGCCTGAATCAATTGCAAAAATTAAGAAGCTTTGCAGTTCTCTCTCATTTCTTGCAATGACTTCTTCAACATTAATTTTCTTCATTAATTCTTCTGCCACACTACACATTGAAAGAAAGAAGAAAAAAACAAAACAATATTCATTTCTAATAATTTTAAATATTCTTATGAATACAATCAAAGTTCGTGAGTATACATTGCCATGTTACTTTCCCCTAAAATCAATTCTTTTACCTCACAAAAAGACTTCAATGAAATAATTTTTAATAGCAAATGACGAAGAAAAAAATATAGCGTTAACATATATCGAATGCCTTTTTTCCTTTCCAGAGAATCTCTGAATTTGAGCATAAACTTTCCCGAAGTAAAACATATAAATGTGAGGAAATTGCTTTATAAGATAAAACTTTGTTGGTATTAAAGAATAATACACCATTGTACCTCAATCTATTAAATTTCATAAAGTTGCCAGGCATGTCATTAAATAAATGGGTTTAACAAAGAGCATGTCTATTCTGAAAAATTTAACTGCTAAGAATGTAAATATAAATGAACAAATTCACTGCCTAGTTACATAACACTATGCCCTCACTATCATGAAATCAACAATTGAAATATAAATTAATTTGTTGAAATACTCCTACAATATTTACCATATCATGAAAAGAATTTTTGAAAAAGTAAGTTTTCTAAGAAACAATTACAAATTGTATTATTTTTAGAAACATTGTTAACATATACAGTACCTCACATTTCCATTATGAATTGCCTCATGAAGAGGCATTGTGCCATCGTCACAAATCACATCAACCACTGCCCCATAATTAAGTAATAATTTCACCAGAGGTAAATTCTCTTTGTTGGCAGCAATGAAGAGAGCAGTTCGATTATCATTGGTCCTGGAAATTCATTACAATATGAAAACAAAATATAGGAACCTTAATTCACTAATAGTGTTCCAAATAATTCAAATCTCTAACAATTGCTGAGAACAGAATCACTTGTAATAATGTAAAATACAGTATCAATGTTTAACAATTGTTGTTACTAGCTGGCCAGTACATTTCTGAACCAACAACCAACTAGCAATCTAGAAATATAACGTTTGTAAATTGGATTGATAACACAAGTGCATCATTTGATTTGAATGTCATGAATAATGTTCCGAGTATAAAACCACATTACATCGTACGAGAGGTGTCAATGAATATATTTTTATTTTATAAATAATTAATTAATATTATATAATAATTAATTAATATTATTATAATTAATATATACTTCATTCTACATATATGAAATTCCTTAACATACACGTAACTTATTTTGAATAAATATACGGGCTTTGAAAGCTTTTGGATACTTTGGTTGAGATTCTGAAGAATCTACCACTCTAGCATATTAATGTCTATCTAGTCATAAACACTGCCTTTTCTGTAAATATGCTATATATCACTAAATCTACTCTGGTGGAGATGATTCCGTGGGCAAAAGCGATGGTGGACGCGAGGATGTTGAGAAAGGCGACGAGGGCAGAATGCAGACGCTAAATCACAGGCTAAGGACAGGGTGGAGACAGAGGCAGGGGAGCAGGCACAAATGAGAGCGGGACTAAGCCACGGGCAGAAGCGACAGAGGTCATAGGCAGAGACGAGTGTGGGGTCTGAGGCGAGAACAGAAGCACAGGGAGGGCATGAATGGGCAAGAGGGGGTAGGCGGATGAGAAGGAGTGGGCAGAGGTAAGGGCAATGACAGGGTTGGGGGGCAAGGGCAGTGGCAACAACAGGGTGGGAGTAAGCAAGAATGGAGGTAAGGGTGGAGATTGGGCAGAGGCGAGACAGAGATGATGCATCGGGATGATGCGCATGCTCTTACACTGATTAAAAACAACACTAATTGATGGCTAGTGTCGTCCATCAGAATGGCGGCACAGCAGTGTTCAGTTACATTGATAAATATTATCCTTGAAGATAAGAAATCTCCTGAAATTACAAAAATATTGGATGGATTTAATTTAAAGGAGTAATGTGTTATTGAAGTGTACACAAAAACACTTCGTTTTGGGAACTGTTGCCGTTGTTGGTACATAGATCGCCATATTAATTCCGCCACGCATTGAAAGCTCAGTTTCCCTGATCTGTGAAGGCATTCGACATTTCACACTTCCAGTTGAGAAGATACTCTAATCTTCCACAAAAGAATGAGCGAATTTCTTCCCAATTGACCAAATACTAATTTCACCCCCCTAAGGTCTTTAAAATCGATTGCTATCTCTAATCAGTACTAAGCTGTACAGGTGACGCCACATCCACAGGAGAGGAGAGGAGAGGAGAGGAGAGGAGAGGAGAGGCTCTAAGTTCTTCTCCTCTCCTTCTCCCTCTCCTTGCCTGCTCCTCTCTCTGATTCTCTCTCACTCTCTCCTCTCTCTCTCTCTTCTCCTCTTTCTCTCTCTCTAGCTCTCCTCTCTCCTCTTCTTCTCTCCTCTCTCTCTGCTCCTGCTCTCTCTCCTCCTCCTCTGCCTCTTCCTCTCCTCTCTCTTCCTCTCCTCTCCTCTCCTTCCTCTCCTCTCTCTCCTCTCTCTCCTCTTCTCTCTTCTCTTGTTCTCTTCTGCTCTCTCTCTCTCTCTCTCTCTCTCCTTCCTTCCCCTCTCCCTCTCCTCTCTCCTCCTTCCTTCTGCCTCTCTCCTCTCCTTCTCATCTCCTCTCCTCTCTTCCTCTAGCTTCTCCCTCTCTTCCCTCTCTCGTCTCCTCTCTCCTCCTCTCTCCTCTCTCCTCTCCTCTCCTCTGCCGTGCTCGTCTCCTCTCTCTTCTCTCTCTCTCCTCTCCTCTCCTCTCCGTCTCCTCTCTCTTCTCTTCCTTCTGCTCCTCTCCTCTCCCCTCCTCTTCTCCCTCTCTCTCCTCTCCTCTCCTCTTCTCCTCTCTCTCTCTTCTCTCCTCTACTGTCCTCTCTCTCTCTCTGCCTTCTCTCCTCTTCCTCTCTCTCTCTTCCTCTCTCTCTTCCTCTGCCTCTCTCCTCTCCTCTCTGTCGCTCTCTCTCTCCTCTCCTCTCTCTCCCTGCCTTTCTTCCTCTCCCTCTCTTCTCTCCTTCCCTCTCCTCTCCTCTCCTCTCGCCTCTCCTTCTCTTCCTCTCACTCTCCTGCTCTCCCCTCTCCTCTCCTCTTCCTCTCCTTCCTGCTCGCTTCCTCTCTCCTCTTCCTCTTCCTCTCTCATTCCTTCTCCTCTCTCTCCCTCTTCCTCTCTCTCTCTCTCTCATCTCTCCTCTCCTCTCCTCTGCTTCTCCTCTCCTCTCTCTCCTCCTCCTCGCCCTCTCCTATCCTCTCCTCTCCTCTCCCCTCTCGTCTCTCCTCTCTCTCCTCTCTCTTCCCCTCTCCCTCTCCCCTCTCCTCCCTCCCTCTACTCTCTCCTCTCCTTCGTCTCCTTCTCCTCTCCTCTCCCTCTCCTCTTCCCCTCTACCCTCCTCTCCTCTCCTCTCCTCTCCTCTCCTCTCCTCTCTCTCCTCTCATCTCTCTCGCTCCCCTTCCTGCTGCCTCTTCTCCTCCTCTCCTCTCTCCTCTCTCCTCTCCTCTCTCTCTTCCTTCCTGCTTCCTCTCTGTCTTCCTGCTCTCTTCCTCTCCTTCCTCTCCTTCTCCTCTCTGCTCTCTCCCTCTTCTCCTCTCTCTCCTCCCCTTCCTCTCCTCTCTCCTCTCTCTCTTCGTCTCCTTCCTCTTCCTCTCTGCTCTCCTCTTCCTTCCTCTTCGTTCCTGCTCTCCTCTCGCTTATCTCTCTCTCTCCTCTCTCGCTCTCCTTCTGTTCTCCTCTCTTCTTCTCTCTCTCCTCTCTCCTTCTCTTCCTCTTCCTCTCTCTCTCTTCCTTCTCTCTCCTCTCTCTCCTCTCCTCTCTCTCTTCCTCTCCTCTATCCTGCCTCTCCTCTCCTCTCTTCCTTCTCTTCCTCTTCTCTTCCTCTCCTCTCCTCTCCTCTCCTCTCTCTGCCTCTTCCTCTCCTTTCCTTCCTTCCTTCTCTCTTCCTCTCTTCCTCTCCTCTCTCCTTCCTTCTTCTCCTTCCTCTCTCTTCTCTCTTCTCTCCTCTTCTCCTCTCCTCTCTCCTTCCCTCTCTCTTCTCTCCTTTCCTCTCGTCCTCTC